>JAECMU010057221.1:4556-18098 GCA_016106625.1 Dracogyra subfuscus
GCATGGTGTCACTTTCACCACAAATCGTAAGCCCCCTACAACTGAGCCGCATCATGTCACTTTCACCACAAATCGTAAGCCCCCTACAACTGAGCTGCATGGTGTCACTTTCACCACAAATCGTAAGCCTCCTACAACTAAACTGCATCGTGGCGCCTTCATCACAAATTGTTCAATTCATTTGAGTCGCATCGTGTCACCTTCATCACAGGATTGTACTTCTCTCATTTGTTTATGTTACTTCCATCTTTACTAGTAACAAATATTGACAGAGGAAATCCACTGTCGCCACTTCATGAGTACTCTTTTTGATTAGCAGCAAGGGATCTTTGATATGTACCATCCCACACATACCCTGGCCTTTGATATACTAGTCATGGTGCACTGGTTGGAGCGAAAAATAGCCAAATGGAGCCACCGACGGGGATTGATCCTAGATCGGATGCACATCAAGTGAACGCTTTACCACTGAGCTACATCCCACTTGTCTTGCTATCATGCTTAAGCCTCTGCTTTAATGCAGTTGTTAGGTTCAACCAGGATGGGTCAAGAGACTTCTGTCCCCCTCCCCCAGATCTGCCAATGTCAACTGACATCAGATGAATGGACAGACAGATGGATGAATAAAAGGGATGTATTGACTCAAATATGCATTCCTCATACAGGTAAAACAGGAAGGCTGTATGATTCAGGAAAGTACTAGTCTTACTACAGACACTTCACACAAGCAGTCATAACAACGTCAAAACACCTTTGGACTCTACCTTGTAGAGGTATGACTTGTATGATTTTGTTAGTCAGATTCCCACTGCCACATCCAGTGTGTTGGGGTATTAAAAACAAAAACTACAATATTTGTATACAATGTCTTTTGCCCTTGCATCTGTGACCTGTGTCAAAATGAATTAGGAAGAATGCACATCTACTGGGCATCAAGTTGTTGTGTTTAGGAATCTGAATGTCACCAGATCACCTTCATCAACGAGTTGGGTCGGTCAAACGCACAACTCAACTCGTTTGTTCACGGATTTCACACAAAATGGAAAATCAACATTTGCAATAAAATGTCAGACGTAATGTGTGTATGTCTGCAACACAGAGGGCAATGTTTGCTCCGGTACTAAAAAAAGAAACTACAAAAGGTACATTCTTGACCAAAAGAAAACTTTACAAGCTACAAAAAGTAGAGAGACACAAATTGTAACCTTTCTGTCTTTGAACTTGCACAAAAGATGACTTTCAAACAGGGCTAATAAGGGAGTATGCGACAACACTATACACAATGACAGCACGTTTAAAGGTCTGTCGAGTCGGAAACCAATTATTATCCGAGGGTAAATTTTTCTGTAATTATGTTAATGATATATTGTTATTTTCAGACCAGGATGTGGAGAGATGTTTTAAAAAATGTCATCCTCTCAATGAGTCCACCACAATACATCACGTACATAGTAATTAAGAAATAAAGTGGAAACAGAGTGATTATGTAATTATCATTGTGAGGAGATGGGCAGCATCCAGTACTAGAAATATTAACAGTCTCGAGTCCATTGATGAAGACTGATCTCATAACTCTCAGTTCCTTATTTGAACACTCTACCAATTAATTTTTTATTAACAATACCACTAGAGCACATTTATTTATAAATTATTGCCAATTGGATGTGAAACATTTGGTAATTCTGACAGTTTTATAGGAAACCTGTTTAATATTTGTTTATATTAGTAGGAAATCTTTTATATGCATTTTCTCACATACAGAACAGCACATACCACAGTCATTGATATATCATTTGTGGGGCACTGGTTGGAACAAGAAAAAAAATCAGAGAATGGGTCCACCAAGGGGTTTCGATCCCATGACCAAAGCGCTTCAGGTGAGGACTCTACCGACTAAGCTAGACCCCACTAAAACACAATACCAATAATCAACATTCTTCTTTGTTGTTAAAATAATGTGGACACCTTACCTGTTCATTTAACAACCTGACAGTAACCATACTGTTTTCCATTTTGCACAATTAAGAGAAAACTAACCGTCTGCTTGTGTTGACAAAGTAAGCTTGGGAATAAGATCTTGCCTAATACATTCTGTCAGTTTTGCTTCATTCCCTGGGTTCAAGTCATCCATTTGAAGAGGCAGGCAAACGGTTAACTGATGACCATGAGGCACCTGTGAGTCTGTTGTGTAGATAATAGTATTTTACAACAACAAAAAACTGCAAATTTCAAAACATTTGATATGATTATTTTATAACATAAAACTTGAGGTGGAAAAGATATCTGTATTTGTGAGCACATAAAAGAAATTCTTGCAAAGATATCATCAGTTTAGTTGAGTTCACTTCAATACAACTCTTGTGGCCTAGTACAAACTAATAAAAAAAGTAGATTCAGTAAGGTGTACGGAACAAGATACTGCAGTACACATTAAATATCACTAAGTTAGCACATGTGCATTCACCTGTGCCTAATTTTATAACAGTTATTTATGGCATGATGAACTTTTGGACGAGACCTCGAATGGTGAGACTAGAAGAATAAAAAGATGGTTTTCTAGCTGGTTAGTTCACTTCACACCTGAGTGACTAATACTTTTTTTAAACAGTGTATATAAAGAAAAATAGAAATGCCTATTATTAATAACATGATGAGTCTACTCCTTATATTATGACACTGTTAAAGGTTTTGGGGACTCCTACACAAAAGAGGCTTTATCGGATTGAAATGACCATAAAACTTAAACCAATATAATCATTTCTGCTTTCAAAATAATATTTGTACAAGTCAGAAGTCCACTGAGGGATTCTGACAGAATAATGTCAAACTGACTATATATCTCTGCAAACTGCAAACACTGTACTTTATTCACCCCTCTTGATAATCTCATGAAACAGATGTCTACAAATATAAATTATTAAAAACATGACATTTTTTAAGGCTTTGAACCCTTTAATAGGTGATGCTAATCTTTTCACGGAGATGAGGCTTAGATTTAATTTATTCCACTGTGAAAATGGCTTTCAGTGAATGTGAGTAGTTTTTTCAACACTGTTAACGGTGTGAAATAGCAATCAGCAGGCGATGAAGCAGAAAGGCATCGCTGGAAGGAAACCCGCTGATGATAGCCAGTGAAAAGAATGATCCTATTCCAACACTGGGAGATGTTATTTTTTCAACATGAGCAAATGTTTGTGCTTCATAAAACACATTCAGAGGAGAAAAGCTGAAGCACTGGACATAAGCGGATAAAACTAGAAGTAAATATAGATGTTATTACAGTGAATAGGTAAAACCAATCCCTGGCCGTATGAAAGAGCACATGAATATTAGTCAATTATATAAGCTACAATAGAGTACACAAATATTCATAGGAAACCAGAGGTATTGGGTGACTATTTCAATCTAAAAAAAGGAAATTTGTATGTATACATTTTTGAATGATGTATTCTGTTGAATAAAATTTCCAACTTTTTACTACTACACATGTAGTATCTTACAATGCAAGCATTAAATTCTCATAACAATGTAGATATAGGAAGACTGGTCTGTATAAGCCCTTCTAGGGATCTACATAATACAAACTGTAGTTTCAGTTGCCTCTGTAGAGACTTGTCTGTATAAGCCCTTCTAGAGATCTACATAATACAAACTGTATTTTCAGTTGTCTCTGTAGAGACTTGTCTATATAAGCCCTTCTAGGGATCTACATAATACAAACTGTATTTTCAGTTGTCTCTGTAGAGACTTGTCTATATGAGCCCTTCTAGAGATCTACGTAATACAAACTGTATTTTCATTTGCCTCTGCAGAGAGGTTAATTACATGTATTTGGAGGAACAAGCAAACAAGTACTTGCTGCTGAAGACACCACAACACATTTTTATAAATGTGTGGCTATATCGGTGTCTAAGATGGGCTTTTTAACACCTTGTTGAGAGAGAAAAAGAAATAGTGAAAGAGTAAGAGAGAACACATGCTGCCCATCACAGACTACTCCTACCACAAAGCAGCAAGGAGTCTTTTATATTCACTTTCCAGTATACAGGATAGTTAATACCATGATGTTTGCTGTATCAATCATAAGGCACTGGTTGGAATGGGAGAAAACATGAGTACATCAAGGAAACAACATGTTGCACCTCTTAATAATTATATTTTACTTTCAATGTAATTTATTTCTCATTACATCTAGGTGCTCTTGACAAAAAATAATAAGTTCAAACCTTAGAATATGAAATGTTTATAAAACCATCAAAAAATATATAACACATTCCATCAGAGAGAATTCTGAGAACCAAACTTGTGGAAACAATAAAGTAGTAATTAACTGAAAATAAAAACATTAATGTGCTAATTTATTCAAGAACTGACATTTAATTTCAGCCTGTCTTATCTTGGACACTGTGCAGAGACAATGGAAGTTAGTGGTGAGGAAAACATGACCGTCATCTGTAATCTGTATCATCATTAAACCTATCTCCCTTCTTCAGGTGTACACTTTCAAACAAACACTTCCACTAACATCCACATAAAGCAATTTCACAAGACACAACCCATGATAATGCCTTGGACAAGGTCATCCTTTTTTCCAAACAGGTGTCAGGAAAATGCTATCATCAGTGATACAAAAACAGTTGTAAAGAAAATAGTGTTATCTAAAAGCAATCATGATGGTTGGTTCTGAGAATAAACTTTGAGAAAGGACATGGTCCACAAACTCTTTACATCAAACTTAAGCCAGGGGACAATTGCGGTGCTGATACCTTTGTGCAACTGGATACTGGCCACCACAAACAAAAGTAAATTACAGCCATGAAGAAAACATTATAGGGAAGACCTGACATCTTATCAGTGCAAATTATTTCTGCTGAAATAAAATGCAACAATGGGAAGCAGTATTTGTGACAATACTGAGCCAACAAAGGGAGCTAATCAGTGACTTGGACCACCTCGATTATCTTGGCTTGTCTTGGGAACAGTCTCTTCATTGTACAAGAATATCTGAACAGCATTGGGTAGTAACTCATCGGTAAATACTGGGGTCATTTGTTCACTTAACGTTCTGCATATATCACTTATAAATATATACTAGTGGTCATACAGGGATTTTCTTTCCCTCCACCCTTTTTTATATTCACATACAAAATGATTTTATTTTAAAATACAGTGACCACATACCGAGTCATTCAGTACTCTAACAGATATTATTACATTCAAAATGTTATTCTACATAAGCAAATTTAGTTTTTAGTTCCCCTACTTTTTTTGAAGAGTATATATATATATATATATATATATATACTTTCTTTATTTTATACGAGATAACATTAAATGAAAATGGTATTACAAATTTGTTTGGTCTAAATTAAGCTTGATTGGTGAATATGTTAGTTATTTCCATGTTTTGCAGGTGGACCGAGGTTAAAATACAATACACATTCATCGGTTTGGTGAAAACGTTAGTTATTTCCATGTTTTGCAGGTGGCCTGAGGTTAAAATACAATACACATTCATCGGTTTGTAGAATGAACATCATAAAGTCCTCTCTATGGACAAATACTAGTAGCCATGGGGAGATAGATAAGAATATTTCCATGCACATATCTGTAAGGTTTCGACATACACCTCCTCACTCACTCACTCACTCACTCTCTCCCCACCCCTCTATCTGTCTGTCTGTCTGTCTGTCTAACTCTCTCTCTCCCTCTGTCTCTGTCTCTCTCTGTCTCTCTCTCTCTATCAGTCTCTCTCTGTCTGTCTCTGTCTTTCTGTGTGTGTGTCTCTGTCTGTCTGTCTGTCTGTCTGTCTCTCTCTCTCTCTCTCTCTCTCTCTCTCTCTCTCTCTCTCTCTCTCTCTCTCTCTCTCTCTCTCTCTCTCTCTCTCTCTCTCTCTCTCTCTCTCTCTCTCTCTCTCTTTCACACACACACACACACATGAATAAATGATTGAGGGATTCACTAAATAATGTGCCTTTTATAGGATTATTTACTGTACTGTATTTGCTTTCATTTCTAATCATACATAAAAGCAACAAAATCTGGATAGAATATACACCTGTACTAACTGCAGGACACACTAATGAGAGAGAAAAGCAACCCCAAAGAACTGAGTGAGATAAAAAGATAGTGTTCTCCTTGAAGGACTTTCACCATACAAAATCCCATTCAGAGAATATTTACTTATATTTAGAAAAAAACACTGAGCCCAATGATAAACAGCATGGGTGAATTTCATAATTTAATGATGTGGCATCTTAATAAGAAAACTGTAAGTCTTTGTCACTGACTGCCGATGGGCATGCGACAGAATGAGACGGAGTGTTTAAACACGTGCCGATGCAGGGAAGACGCGGACCACAAATGAATACAAATGTTTGCCAGGTAGATCCCTGAACATCACGCAACAAGTGCCGCTCATCAATCACGTGACGTGCTGTCTGTTTGTCCAGAGATAAACCTTTTGTGATGGAATGATACTCTGCATGAGGCAGCGTGTAAACGAATCTATAACGATATAAAAAGGCTACATGCTTCACGTGAGCTGCACAAACGGTGAATGCCGATTGTTCACCATCGTGTCAGGCTAGGCCAGATCTCCCATCCTTTTGAAAAAGCCGACCCAAGCAGAAAGAGGACTTTAAATCAGAGCCCGTACTGAAAGTGGATCTACCCATTCAGAATTAAATACCTGGTTACAGTTAATAAAAACAGGACAAAGCACCGCACACGGCTCAATGGGTTACTTTTAAAAACGCTCTCCAAGTACGGGTCACATTTTGAAGGGGGTAAAAAAAATGAAAGGATGTAGAAAGACCTACTCGGTTGGAAAAGATTAAATCTACTTTTGTTTCTTGAGGCAAAATAAAGTTAGTAAAGCTTGAAAGATTTCCAAAGACAGCAAAGCAGCATGGTGCTTTCATTGACGGAGGATGGTTACTTAAAGAATTGGTCATGGGGTGATGACTTCATGTCTGGAGTGATCACATCATCAGACTTTTGTTTCAGTATAGAAATTAAATAAACCATTTGTATATCACTGTAAAGGTTTGTTCTGTACACTACATGAAACCAGCTAATTTTGTCTTTTACATGAATATCATCAATATGTTTTTAGACATGATTGTTTGTACCAATATAACAATGAAATCAGGAGCATGCTTTTGGAGGTCAAACTCCAGTCTGCTTCAGTTTTGTTTTTTAATTATATCTTCTGAGGGAAGCAGACATCCGCCCCCCCCCCCCTTTCAAGAAACTTCTTCATCAGTCACATCCTTTTCATTAATGTAAAAGATTGTTCCATATGAGAACAGTTTGTTTCGTCTTTTACACAGATATTAGCAGCCACATTTTCAAATAGGATAGACTAAGCAACTGTTACAGTGTTAATAACTTAATAATCACACTTTTAACATCTAGATACTAAAGAAACAATGTGATGTGGTGTCATTTCCTTTTATATTTCATTTTGATACATAAGAGATATTTAAGCAGCAAGGGATCTTTTTCTATTCACTTTCTCAAACAGAACAGTACATACCATGGCTGTTAATATATTTATTGTGGAGTAGTTGAAATTAAAGTTTGTTTTGTTTAATGGAACATTGATTTATTAATCATCAGCTATTGGATGTTTAACATTTGGTAATTTGACTCATTCAAAGGAAACCTGTAATACTTCTATTAGCAGCCAGGATTTAAAAATATATATTTTCCATTGACTGAAAGCACATACCAAGGCCTTTAATATACCAGTCTTGTAACACTGCTTGGAATGTAGGAAAACCCAATCAGAGAATTGGTCCATTGACGAGGTTCGATCCTGCGACTCATGAACCTTGAGCGTGTGTTATATTTATTGATCTAGACTCTGTCTCAGAAAAGTACTAGTAGTTGACGATAACGTAACCCAGACTTCACATGACTGCAGTGAACAAACTAAAAACAATCAAACCAGTTACTGAGAATGATTGGCAAGATAGCTTATACAGATTACCAACAAAACACATCAAAGTTGCCAGGTATTCTTTATAATGCCATGTCAGTACTGTGCGATCATCAATAAATAAGCCAGGTAATTATCGTAGATATATTTTGTCAGTCACTAACAATGGGGCTGCTATTCTCGGAGATTTCCTATCTGGGATTGAAGCCAAGTTTAGATACATGTTGGAGGTTTTATAAGTCTCAGCTCATTAAGAAAGCATGAACCGAAGGACAGCTGACAGAACTGTGTGTTCACCTGAACACTGAAATGTTGTACTGGTAAGTCCACTGTCTTTGTGCAGCACATCCGTGTCGGACATCCCTGGGGCACGACGTAGCCCAGTGGTAATGTGTCAGTCTAGGATCAATCCCTGTTGGTGGACCTTTTGAGCTATTTCTTGTTCCAGCCAGTGCTCCAAGTGGTTTAACAAAGACCATGGTATGTACTGTCCTGTCTGTGGGATGGTACAGATCCCTTGCTGCTAATCAAAAAGAGTTGCCCATGTAGTGGTGACAGCAGGTTTTACTCTCTCAATATCTATGTGGTTTTTAACCATATGTCTGATGCCATATAACTGTAAATAAAATGTGTTGAGTGCATTGTTACATAAAACATTTCCTTCCTTCCTGACAACCCTATTTAGCTATGAACAATCAATTTGCCATAATATTCAACTACTGAACATAATGTCTTAAGGTATAACCTGCTTATGAAGGCCACCTACACATCCAATACACATTGTATTTATGGGCAGGTGAGATATTTAATGTGTGACAATTGTGAATAAATATGTTTCGTGAATAGGTGACTGGTATAACAGATGACATTTGTGGACATTTATCTTAATGCAAGGGTGGCTTGTATAACTGATGGTCACTGTGGTCAGGTGGTCTTTGTGATAAGGTTGTCTGTTTACCAGGTCACTTTTTTAGACAGTTTTTTTATAAACAGATAATATATGGTTATTTATTGGTGATCTTTGTAAACAGATGGTCTATATAACAGATGACCACTATGGACAGGTGGTCTTTATAAACAGATGGTTTGAATAACAGATGACCACTGGTTAAAGGTGGTCTTTATAAACAGAGCCTGTATGACAGATGTCCATTGTGGACAGGTGGTCTTTATGAACATGTAGTCCACACAATAGATATACGTTGTGAACAGGCAACCTTTTTAACAGTTGGCTTTTCTGGAAAGATGGATTTTAGTTGGGTGTCTGTTTACTGGATAAGTGGCCTTTCTGTACAGGTGGTCCTTGATGACAGTTGGACTGTTTGACATCACCATGTGGTCTTTATGGATAGGTAGTGTGTATAGTGAAGTACAGAAGGCCCTGTATAACAAGGTTTGGTGAGATATCCTTCATAGCGAACTGGCCACATCTAGCTCAGTCTGTATAGCACTTGTTTGATGGTCAAAATTAAAAAATGTGTTAAATTTGTTTTATTTAACATCATTACTAAAGCACATTTGCCAAACATTTGGTAATTTTTACATTTAGTCAAAGAGAGAAAATGTTTTACATGTATTATAGTAATAGCAAGGGACTCTTTTATATGTGCCATCCCACAGACAGGATAACACATACATTAGGCTTTGATATACCAGTCATAGGGCACACTGGCTGGAATGAGAAATGGCCCAATGGAGTCACCGACTGGGATCGATCCTACACTGACCGTACATCAGGCGAGTACTTTGACTGTAACTGATACAAGGCGGGATGTAGCCCAGTGATAACACACTCACTTGATGAGTGGTCGGTCTGGGATCAATCTCCGCTGGTGGGCCCACTGGGCTATTTTCATTCCAGCCAGTGCACCGTAACTGGTATATCAAAGGCTGTGGTATGTACTATACTGTGTAGGGGATAGTGCATATAAGATATCCCTTGCTACTAATGGAAAAATGTAGCCAGTTTCCGTTATAAGACTATATGTCAAATTTACAAAATGTTTGATATCCAGTAGCCAATGATTAATAAATAAATGTGCTCTAGCAGTGTTGTAAAACAAAACTTTTTTTCTGTAAATGACACAGCGCTATGCAGCACTGCCTGCTAGGACTTACTGAATGTCAGGAAAACATCAAACCTGAGCTGACATGGAAATGACCTTTTTAATGGTCTCCTGCACTCAGGCTTTATGTTTTCACACTCTGACCTTTATTTCTCTCAAACACAACCACTTCTGTTGATTCATAAGTCTCACATTTACACCTTACACAATCACTAACAATGACGGCAGTTGTTTTCAATTTGTCACACTTTTCAGTGTAACAAAATGGTATAGAAAGAAACATGAAGTTTTACTATATCCCTGCCCTTTGTTTAATCTATAGCTTCTTATTATCAGATACAGGCTAGTGTGAGAAGAAACCCACTTTTGTCACACAAGTTACTCCTTCAGAGTTCAGACTCAATGGGTAGGTGTAAACCACTTGCACCGACCAGTGATCCATAACTGGTTCAACAAAGGCCATGGTTTGTGCTATCCCGCCTGTGGGAAGTGCAAATAAAAGTTCCCATGCTGCCAATCGAAAAGAGTAGCCTATGAAGTGGAGACAGCAGGTTTCCTTTCAAAATCTGTGTGGTTATATAACAGACAGGAAAACACATACCATGCCATCAGTTGAATGGAGAGTTATATTAAAAACATGCTATGCTAAGATGGTGTTTTTAAAACCAGGAAGACGTAGGATATGTGTGTTATATTGTTGGAGGAACAAACAAATATCTTACTAGAGATGGTTATGGTAAGATAGTGTTTTTAAAACCAGGAAGACATAGAATGCGTGTTATATTGTTGAAGGAACAAACAGATTTCTTACTAGGGTTGGTTATGGTAAGATAGTGTATCTAAAACCAGGAAGACGCAGAATGCGTGTTATATTGTTGGAGGAAGAAACAGATATCTCACAAGGGTTGAAACCTAGGATTGTCCCTTTAAGATACACAACAACTAAAAATATATTGTCTGGGATTTTTTTATACCACCTCCTGCTGGTTTCAATATGCAGTCCAGGCAAACAATAAGTGGATTACAAGAATATCTAACCATGTGGATGTAACTCAATATGTGTATTGTAACTCATTTAATGACTTGCTATATTTAGGTGACTCTGATGAGGCCGATAAGCCAGCGCCAATTTGGAAGTGTTACTTGAGAAATAACTATTAATAACAGTGATAGGACACAAGATTGTGCTGCATGGAACTGGGTCAGCTCATGCACACACCAGTGACAGACAGAAATCTGATCATTTGGAACAGATTTATTTAAGGATTGTCTGTTGATTCTTATACATTCATTGGGCTATAAAGAAAACAAAAACTCACAAACTATGTGAGTGGGCGATACCATTCACACAAAGGTTCACCATACATCTGTTTTGTTTATACCAAGATGAACCTAAGAGAATTAAGTGACAATCTTTATAATTAAATTTGAAACATTCTTGGTAGAAAAAAACACAGACAAGATCATACTTTATTTTGAGTTCTTTTTTGGCCCTAGAATAATAGCATTCAGTAATACAAGTAGCAACACTGACATTATTTATATATTCAGTGAAAAGAAACAAAATTGCATTACTATGACTGGACCAATGGGATGGTTTTAAATTGTAATAAATATCACAGAAATTGTATTCTTTAATGTGTATTTTTACTGGACAGTTTAGGCTGTAAAACTCAGTTTTGAAAGCTATTCAGTTAAAGTGGTGGGAGAAGATGAAGAAAAGTTAAAATTATAAAATAGATATGACGTAAAAATAAATTAAAAAAACAAAAACATTTCTTATATGACTGTCATCTTTTTGGGACACTGAATTAAACTTGTGACACTACAGTAATACACAATAATCCTGCCTCATAGCCAAGCATTGAAAGGCCATTTTTCACAAACAGGTCAAGACAAAACAAGACAAATAAATGGTTTAACATGTATGTATATTCAGAGCAAGTTGTTGTAGTGCACGCTTGTCTTGGGCACAGGTTCTGGCCTGTGCCAGCCATTCCTTCCAAGACAGGAGAAAAGAAACAGGACAGTGGAAGGAAATCATTTAATATGTAAGTTCAGAGCAAGCTGTTGTAATGCACGCCTGTCATGGGTGCAGGTTCTGATCTGAGCCAGCCATTCCTTCCAAGACAGGAGAAAAGAAACAGGACAGTGGAAGGAAATAATTTAATATGTAAGTTCAGAGCAAGCTGTTGTAATGCACGCTTATCATGGGTGCAGGTTCTGGCATGGGCCAGCTTCTCCATTCGAGACAGGAACAGGACAGCACATGCCATTGTCTTTGTACTGATTGGAAATTAAAATAATCCAGTGGTCCTTGCATTAGAATGAAACCCAGCTGGCAGACACTGCACCATTAAGAGAGGCTGTGTGTGAACTGATGGAGGGTTTGTGGTGTAATATTACACTACACTGATGAGTAGTTGATGAGGTGTTGGCTGAACTCTGCCAGTCCACCAGTCCCCTGACCAAACCAGACACCTTTGTTTATGATACCATTACCCATTACATCACTGCAACCTCTCCAGTGCCACTGAGCAGCTAGATGAGACCTTGGAATGTGTAAACAAGCATATCAGAGATGCTAACTGGCGGGTCAACAGACAGGAAGTAAATCTGTGACCACAGGAAGTAAATCCCTGCTCACATACTGAATGATGAACTGTGATGGTGCATGACTCGGCTCACATTCTCCCAATCTCAGGCTGTTTGATCAGGTCCCACTAAGCCTGACAAATCAGATGCTGTTCTTTGCATAGATCAACAGTGTAAGTTAAAATGACAGGATACAGGAGTGTCAGTTGGACCATCTTAAAATGGTCTAATTGCATCCGTGTGTGGTCATGCATATTTATTTGATGCATACACTAGATAGGTGATTCATGTGTTAAGTGTACAAAAGCCAACCAGTGGTTGATCTAGAGGGGGATACCCATACAATTTTATCTTTCAGTCAGTCCAAAATACAAGAAATTTCAGTTCATACTAAAAGAAAATATTATGCATCAGGCCCTCAAGAATGAGACTTTAATGCCACGGCAACATCCTACAAATTGCGTGTGTGTGACACCATTAGAGACTTGAGTCCCGATTCCGATGTGTTATAAGCACAGGTCCTGTCCTTAACACACGTCTTTAAGTACATTATGCACTGTCAGCACCTCAGGGTCAGCTCTACCTTTAGAAAAATCAGCACATTATTCAATTTTTTAAAACCAGTTTTGAGCAGCCAGTTTAACAAAGACCAACACAATCTACCTTGTCGACAGGCAGATGACCCTAATATTCACATTACAAATCTTATTTTCATAAACAGAAGTGAAATATTTTATAGTAAATTTCTAGACAAGTGCTTTTTATATAATGGCACTTTGTAGTAAGATATATTTTGAACTCAAAGCAGTCACTACACCATTAAAACCAGCCATTATGACGGTTCAACCACCACACCACTAAGGCCGGTCATTATGATGGTTCAACCACCACACCACCAAGGCCGGTCATTATGATGGTTCAACCACCACACCACTA
>JAECMU010057224.1:0-10904 GCA_016106625.1 Dracogyra subfuscus
ACCGATAAGGAATATATAGCCCTGACAAGGATTTCCTTTAATGTGCAGTAATGGATGTAAAGTAGGTCGCGGTGACCTAGTTATGGTATACAACACACCCATCCCAAGTAGTGCTTGTAAGCAAAGTTTGATGATGATCCTATATGAACTGACAAGAAAGATATGGCCCTGACACGGATTTCCTTTAATGTGCAGCAATGAATGTAAAGTAGGTCGTGGTTACCTAGTTATGGTATACAACACACACTCCATCGCACATCCCAAGCTGTACTTGCATGCAAGGTTTGATGATCATATAAGAATTTATAATAAAGATATGTTCTGGAAACAAAACATTTACAGATGGACGTACTATCAGACAGATAGACAATCATAATAAAACTCATCACAAATGGCAAGGAAAGAAAGAAGGATGTTTATTTAACAACACCTCAATATATTTTAACTATACAGCCATTTAGTGTCCAACACATGGTTATGGGATCTGTCTAGGATCGACCCATTAGCAGGGCTTCTAGAATTTTATAAAAATCCACTAGCCATGGGATCAGTGATTTTAAAAATGCACTAGCCATGATTAAATATTCACTAGCCCTACTTTAAATAAATACAATTTTATTTTTATTGATAGTAATAATCAAATATGTCACCTCAAGAGAGAGATTGAGCTTTAATTTTTTTTTTAATTGAGGTGGAAAGAGGGAGAAGGATATTCATATTTGCAAAATATGTAAATGCTGCATTGTACAAGGGTTTTTTTTTCACTAGCCACTGGGCTAGTAAAAGTAATTATTTACTAGCCCAACACTGAATATCACTAGCCATGGGAGTGGGGCTACCATAATCTAGAAGCCCTGCCATTAGGCTATTTCTGATTCCAGCCAGTGCACCACAACTGGTACATCAAAGGCTGTGGTATGTGCTATTCGGTCTATGGCATGGTGCATGTAAAAGATCCCTTGATGCTAATAGAAAAATGTAGCATGTTTCATCTCTAAGACTATGTCAGAATTACCAAATATTTGACTTTTAATAGCAGTTGTGCTCTAGTGGTGTCATTAAACAAAACAATATTTTTAACTTTAACATATATTAAAGTTTAAGTATGTATTTTTTAATCACACATTGATTTATGAATAATTAGCTTTTGAATGTCAAACATTTGGTAATTCTGGCATATAGTCTTTAGAGACAACCTGCTATATTATTCCATTAGTAGCAATAGGGATAGTTTAAATGGACTTCTGTACAGACAGTACAACACATACCACAGCCTTTCATACCTATACCAGTCGTGGGCCACTGGTTGGGGCTGGGAAACACCCAATCAAAGAATGGGTCCACCAACAGGATTTGATCCTGTGACCCAAGAACCTCAGGTGAATACTTGACTGACTGAATTAGATCCTTCCCCGTAACGTGCGGTTATTTCAACACTTGGTCTAGAGAGTGAGAAAAGAAACCCACAGTCGCCATAATCCTTCAAAAAGCAGCAAGGGATTTTGCATATTCAATGCACACAAACACACACACACAAACAAACAAGCACACCACACAGGCACACACACATAACCGGTCTTAGAGAGTGAGAAAAGAAACCCACAGTCGCCATAATCCTTCAAAAAGCAGCAAAGGATTTTGCATATTCATTGCACACAAACAAGCACTCACAGACGCACGCACACACACATAACCGGTCTTAGAGAGTGAGAAAAGAAACCCACAGTCGCCATAATCCTTCAAATAGCAGCCAGGGATTTTGCATATTCATTGCACACAAACACACACAAACAAGCACACACAGGTACACACACATAACTAAGTTTTAATATATAACGCTTGGGGGATTGTGGGGAAAACCCATTCAGGTATGGTCAACCCAATGACGCATAGTACAGGTGAGTTTTATACCCCTGAGCAATTTTCTAAAGTTTACTATCCCACCCCTATACAAGGCACTGATGTACAACAATTAATGAAATTAAGTAAAATCAGTAAGTGAGCATAGTTTTTACTGGAATATCCCATAGATAAAAATATATGAGCTGAAACACATATGTCAAGTGTTTTATAAACCTGCATATTTCTTATTCTTGTTCCAGCCAGATAACTTGTATATCAAAATCTGTGATATGTGCTATCCTGTTTGTGGATCGATGCATATAAACAATCCCTTGCTACTAAAGGAAAAATGTAGTTTCTTCTCTATAACTATGTGTCAAAATTACAAAATGGTTGACAACTAATAGCCGATGATTAATAAATCAATGTGCTCTAGTGGTGTCGTTAAACAAAACAAACAAACAAACAAATATAAACCTGCAATAATCTTTTTCTGGAGATTTAGAAATGAAAACGTAAAACAACCAGTTTTTAAAAATTAAAGCAAAGTAAAATGTAAAAAGTATTAGCATGTAAATGTTTTAGAACATACAAGTTTCAATTGTTGCCACATTTGCACTAACAATTAAAAGTGTTATTAATTAAAATAACAGTGGCATCTTTTATAAATTGCATTAAATGGTTAAAAAGCAATTAATTTTGTTTTCGTTGAGGAGAACGGTGCCAAGCAGTGTAACATCAGATTGCAATTCTACTGAATTGCAATATAATTGTATTAATTAAGTTAAACCAGAAAGGGTGCACAATTTTCACTGGAATATCCCATAGATTCAAAATGTTTTATATATATTTGTTTACAAATATATGAACTGATGGCAAATGCCAGTTGTAACTAGCATCTGTCATGGTTGGAGAGACAGATATTTATTGGGATGTGGAGGGGGACAGAAATTAAAGTTGACCAGTTGTCAAATTTGGTTTTCACAATAGGTTTCTTTTTTTGGTTTAACGACGCACTCAACACATAAGTACGGTTATATCGGCGTCGGACATATGGTTATGTCGAGAAAAAAACCCAGTGGTTAGCTGACGGGGATCGATCCTAGACCAACCGGGCATCAGGCGGGCACTGTACCACTGGGCTATGCTGCCCACTTCTTTTCAATAGATTCGCAAGACTACTAAAACCATTTTGCATTGAGGTCACACTAAACTGAACAAAGTAATCAATAGTGTTGTTAAGTGCATCAGATAACTGGATTGAACATGCATATTAGCTTCTTCTTTTTGTGTCATGTTAGTAGGGTGGTTTCCAGTCAGTAAAGGGAACCTATCTATAAAAACATTTTACAGCAATAAAGGCAATTTTGACCCATGAAATAAAATAACTTTCTTATATACATGTACAATGAATGGAACTAACAATTGTTATATCTGAATTGCTTCTTCATGAAAAATTTGTTTTATTTCTGTTTTGATGGCAGAAGGTTTCTTTAAAAACTTGACACCATTAATTAAAGTTTATTCAAAGCCATATTTAAGAAAAATTGGTTTGATGTTATCTAACAATAACAAAAATGTCTTTAATTAAACCACAAGAGTATACTGAAAATCAATCATCAGCTACTGAGTATGTTTGTTACTTTTTTTACATTAATCCTGCTCCTTTTATTCATTATCAGTAAAGAGTTCTTTTATATACACTTTTCCACATACAGGACAGTATATACCATAGCTTTTGATACAGTAGCTTTTTGTCACTGGTTGGAATGGTTAAAAAAAATCCCCACAATGAATGCAGAGCTGGTTTGATCCTATGACCCAAATACTTCCAAAAAGCACTCCACCTAGGATGCTAGATCCCACCCATTAATACCAATCTGACAGGTTTTTTTTTAAACGAGATATAAAATGCTATATAAAGTAGGATGTTACTTCAAGCTTGTCATCAAAGAACAAGGATGGAGACAGTTTTTAAGTGATACTAAAATCTAGAAATATGTTTTAGAAAAGAAAAAAAAAAAGTAGGAAAAAAGGAAAACAAATGTAGTTTTTCATCCTTAAGTAGTGGACAGGTGTATGCTTTTTCTTTGTGAGAATGATTGAATTTTTAAAAGTGTTTATTTACACTTGTTTTACTGTGGTAGCTAAACAAGGCAAGAAAAAGGATCAGTCAACACCCTGACCGGTATAAATAAGGTAATTCCAACCTGCAGGAAGAATCTGGGGTTTTTTGTAAACGACCAAAGTAAAATTTGGTCTTTAAAAAAAACACCACATTTTTTCCCTTGTGCTGGAACTGCCTTACCTGTACCTCCAAATGGTAATAGACTGTGTTATTCCGTGGGTCAAATACAAAATCAAGAGCATGCATACCACTTAAGCTAAAGCTCGAGTCTTGCATGTGGCGTCCACCACTCGGAGTTGCACCACGTGACCGACCTGGGAAGGCTTGCTGGTCGTGGATGATTGGGTTCGACTCGAGCTGCTTGTCGCTCATACTCTCCATCAACACTTCAGCCACTGGCCCGCCATACGCCTCGCGGTCCACCTTTACCGGCATGTTGTTCTGAAACATAAGACAACTGGCAGTGAGCAGCAAAAAGATAGAAATCAGCAGAATGGTCCACTTGTTCCCCAGAAAAGTACTCTTAGTTTAATCAACCAGTAGAAAGGTGACAGAAAGCCGTGCTAGAAAAACAGACTTACTAGCACACGTCCTCTAGATGCTAATACACCCTTTTTGTTGATCAAATGGTCTTTCTATGAGGTAGACGACCATTGCTACCTGTTGATTATGTCACGTAATATGTAACATTGCATGCATTTATTTTACAGACGTCACAGAACAAAAATAAAATGCAGTGAATCAATATATTTGCAAGTGTTCGGCCTCCTCCACACACCACAAAATATGCCTTGTACATTAGGGATGTAACTCCCATTTAAATTTTAAGGCAGTGTTTGACTCTAATAAAGTACTGCTAACACACTTGTAAACACTGCAAAAGTGCAATATTTTTCTGATGGAGATAACAGTAAAATTTTCACAAGCTACTACCAGAAGATGCACACTTAACAATCACAAACACTAAAACAATACTGCCCTTTCAAGAAAATCTAATGCTTGGAAGCTGTTCACTATGACCAATGTGATGTGATAACACCATTTAGGGATTCAACCAAGACACCTTCTGTATGAATTGAACTGTTTGTCAATTTAATTTGAAGGGATGCATCTTAATGCACTTACTTACATCTAATTTTAATATAAATCAGCGATGTGGTTGCCATGTAAATATAAAAGCTGACATAATCTTTAAAATTTGAAACTCTGGGTTCTAAAAATCCACTACCCCTCGGTCCTGGTCACTGAATGTTTCGTCAGACTAGTGAAAATTATCAGCTGTATTACTATAATACAGAGGCCAGACCTTCTGTGATGGCTAGTGACTTTCTCACACATCTGTCGAACACTGCTTTTATACCATTTATAGTGATTTCCCTAGAAATTTGGCAAGGCATGGTAAACCAAACACTTCTGTGGCATTTTTACCATTTTCAGGGCACTTGTTTTGCATTAAAAATACACAAAAATTAATTGAAATAAACATTAATGTAATTTGTGTGCTTGCTTCAATGAATAGAAAAAGATATAAAAGGCATATTTTATTAATTAATAGTACCTTTTTGGGTGTTTCATAAAGGCAATTTTAGAGTTAATTAGTTAAAAAGGCTTGTTTAATATCCGGGCAGCATGGCACTGATTAAGGCAAGATGGTGCTAGACTATTGAGGCATGGTGCTGCACCATGCTAAAACAAGCTACCATTATACACCTAAATAGGTCATTTTTCAGTATTTCAGATCCAGTCTAGTTTGTGAATATGATTTACACACACAAAAACCCCCACCTGAAATCAGATTAAAAATAAAATCACATCTCTAACAAACAGAATAAAAATTAAAGACTTGACAAAATTAAGTTAAATTACCCTTTCTCTTTCCTTCACTCGGCCATAGACTGCCTCCGCATTGCAGCTCATCGACACAAACTGTCCGAGCCCCTGTGTGACCTTGAGTTGCCCTTCGTCGAGCACAACGTGGCCGTTCATCATGACGTACAGCGCGATGCCGTGACACACAAGGCCCTCGAAGATGTTGAAGTCGACAGCCTGGTGGTGCGTCTTCGCGGAAATGGTGCGAGTTTGGTTCGGGTCCCAGATAACAATATCGGCATCCGAGCCTACAGCTATCCTACCCTGAAAAAACAGAAGTTTGTTTTGTTTAAAGACACCATTTGAGAACATTGATTAATTAACTATTGGCTATTGGGAGTCAAACATTTGGTAATTCTGACAATTAGTCATCAGGGGAAACCCACTCCATTTTTCCTAATGCAGCAAAGGATCTTTTATATGCACCTTTCCACAGACAGAAAAGAACACACCATGGCCCATTATTATTTATATGCTAAAAGAAAAATGTAGCTAGTTTCATCTAGAGATTATGTGTTAAAATTATCAATGTGATTTAGTGGCAGCATTAAAAAATATTGTTATGTTTTAGATATTATAAAAACTATGTTCTGAGTGACAACAAAAATTTATCTGAAGGGTCCATGGGAATAACCTATGATGTCCAAACAGACTGTCAGTATTATAGCGGTCGTGTAGGTCAAGGTCTCAATGACACACCAAATTAAAAACCTATAATTATGGCAGGCCATTAAAAGTAGTTTGTCAATTATGCATTTTTAGTAATAAATATACTACAATTGTACAGTTATTAAACTTTAAAAATATCACATCACTAAATATGTGACATCTCAGGTTATTCCTGTGGGCCATACATATATCATATAATATCTTACATTTTCAGTGCAATCAAAGTACGTGATATTTTTCAGATCACATACTTTAAGAATTTGATAACTTTGCTACTTAGATGTAAATTAGTCGAGATCTTGGCACTAGATTTATAGACATTTATGCAAACGTACTTGGGTGACTCTCCATGATCGATGTATGCATTCATAGTCATCAAATAAAAACATTTCAATGGCAGTTTGACACTGAAAGCTGTCCAGCGTTCAGAAAACAAAAAATGTTAGGCATAACTTTATTTTTATGCAAGGACAACGTTATTCGAGTTTGACATCATTTCCATTCAAAAATACATTGCGCCACATTTTGCTACATCATTTGAATATCTAGTAATGACAGACTGGAATTAAAGTTGCGTGTACAGTTTATAAAAACACATTGTATTAAGCTTGAGCTTATCTTATAAAAAAGATTATTACCCTCGTGTATTTCGGTATTGTCAATATCATATACTAGGAATAAAAATAATGTATTACGCTTGCATAACACAATTTGTATTCCTAATATATTATATTAACGATACTAAAAAAACACTGGTAATAACCTCTACCTCCCTCTCTCTCTCCCCCCACCTCCCTCCCTCTCTCTCTCTCTTTCTATATATATATATATATATATATATGTAGAGAGAGAGAGAGAGAGAGAGAGAGAGAGAGAGAGAGAGAGAGAGAGAGAGAGAGAGAGAGAGAGAGAGATTGAATTTCATCTGATCAAACAGTATTTAATTGTTGTTCAATGTATAAAAATATAATAACAGAATCAATTTTATTACCTTCCTTGGATATATATTGAAAATCTTTGCTGCATTTGTACTAGTGACTGCAACAAATCTACAGGGGTCCATTTTTCCTGAATGCTGAAAAAACAACAAAGTTAATATGATGTAGAAGTATTTGAGAAAGCTCTAGCTAATTTTTCTACTTTATAAAAAAGTTCCAAGGTATTAAAATGTTGTTTCCTTTTCACCAAAGTACAAGAAAATGAACAGGTTTCAAATAGTTTTAAAATCCAGAATTTAAGATTACTTCAGATGATTTTCTTTTGAAATTTAAAAAAACTAAAACTAAAACTAAAACAATTTAATATATTTTTATCTACCTATACCTAATATCTATCCATACCATAATCAACAAACAAAAACTTAATTTTCTAAAATATAATTTACAAATTAAATTTTTTTAAATTTATTTTAAAATAATTTTAAAACTTATGGGACTAGTGGAGAGATTATCACAATGCTTACATATTTAAATTTAACTAACTACAAGGATACTTACAACACCTTTCTCCCAAACTACGGACATTCTATCTTCTACACCATTCACACCATTTGGAATACGTCTGAAGTCGTCCTTGCCTAATGCTTTCTGATCAGCATTGAATGTACAGTTATCTGTTCCCGTTAACTGGAGATCGTTACTGAAAAAAAAAAAACCATTGAAAATATGCTATACATTTAGTTGATTTTGCCTTTGTCACAATAAAAATACATAAACAAGCTGTGTGTAAAATCCATGAAAAGGCACACTACGTGTGATGTGGGTACGAGTTGTGTGCAATACCATGAAAATGTATATTAAATGAGGCATGTGTTGTGTTGGACACCCATGAAAATGTACACTAAATGAGGTATGTGATGTGCGTGACACCCGTTAAAACGTACACTAAATGAGGTGTGTGACACCCATGAAAAGGTACACTAAATGAGGTATGTTGTGTGTGACACCCATTAAAACGTACACTAAATGAGGTGTGGATGATGTGTGACACCCATGAGAATGTACACTAAATGAGGTATGTGACGTGTGTGACACCCACTAAAATGTATACTAAATGAGGTGTGTATGGTGTGTGACACCCATGAAAAGGTACACTAAATGAGGTATGTGTTGTGTGTCACACCAATGAAAACATACACTAAATGAAGTATGTGATGTGTGTCACACCAATGAAAACGTACACAAAACAAGTTGTGTACAAGTCGTGTAACACCCATGAAAAGATACACTAAATGAGATAAGTGATGTGTATAACACCCATGAAAAGGTACACTAAATGCACGTATACTCACTTTGCTAAGAGATTCATAAGATAGCCGGGGGTTGAGGGGTCGGGCCTCAGCGGCGGCCCCATCACATGACCTGCTGCATGGCGCCAGCACTTGTTGCTATAGTGAGTTCCGTCCGTCCCCAGACTAGCCGCTATTGGCTCACCAAACACAATTTTACCTGAAAATTATTAACAACACAGGTGAATTTTATAGTTTACACGTAATAGTTCCGTCTACACTGGATGGGTTAGGCGACAACCTGTAAGTAAAAACTAAATTCTAATCTCAAAGATTTTGTCGTGCCTTGTATTACCGTCAAAAACCATTACAACATTAATATTAGTGCCATATTTCATTATGTGTGACAAACTAATACAAAATTAACTCTCTGGATGAGTTAGGCGACAACCTGTAAGTAAAAACAAAATTCTAATCTCAAAGATTTTGTCATGACTTCAAAAACTATTACCACATTAAATTTAGTGCCATATTTCAATATGTCTGACAAACTAATACAAAATTAACTCTCTTAACCTGCTGGTGATCCTCTACAAATTATCTAATAATAAACAAATAAAATAATTCTACTAGTAAACAGAATTATTTGAGTATAACTGTTATGAGGCATGTAGCTGAAAGCATAATCTTTACATTTCAAAACAAAAAATAAAACAACCATTTGGTGGAATTTGTTGGTTTTTCCCTTTATACACGGTGGGGTAGGTACAATTGGGTTACTGAATGCCCATAACACAACTAAAAGGTGCAGATCTATGGGTGCTGAAGGGAGTACACCCCCTTTATTGTTTGCAAACTTCAAAAAACAAAACAAAAAAATAAAAGCCTGTTGAAACACCTCTTACCTTGGCCTTTGTTTAAATCACCAATCTTTCATCTCTTTCAGTCCCTCGCTCCCCCCCACCCCTCTACACACACACCCTCCCAGCAGGGCTAGCGCCTTTTACAAATCCCTGGCTCCACCACTGACTAACCTTCTCGCCTAGCTTTTGAGACAACATCTGCGGCCGACTTGCTCATCACATGGACTACGTAGACAGGAGCGTTGGCCTGGTCAGCTATCGTGATGGCCCTCTGGGTCGCCTCGGCTTCAACCTGAAACATGCAATATACACTGTACACTGCATTCAAGATACTGGATTCAGCATTCAAAACACATAATTATTAATATAATGTGTGGGAAAAATACAGCAGACTTGTGTTTTAACAATAAAATTAATAATTATTTTAATTTAATAACTTATCTTACTTTATATGATTGCCGTGGTAACAAACATTATTAGATTAAATAAAAATAAAAATTAAATAAATGTTTTGTTCTATTACATGTATCCAGAATGAAATTTATTATAAAGGTTTAGTTTGCTTATATATATTTATTATATACATAGCAATGAAATATATAGATCTACGAAAACCATAAAAGTAATATCCAGTGAAAAGTCTCTTTTGTAAAAGTGCATGATTAAATTATCTCCCTTTGTCTCGGTTCTTCGTAGTTAAATTTGATGATTACCAATGCATCTAATTGTATTTGAAAAATAAAAAATGTAATTTAAACAACTGTACCTATAAAAAAGGGATACGAAGTGCAATAAGAGGATCGCTTTGTCAGGTATGTTTGCAGCGCAGTATTGTTAAATAAATGTTAATAAAAATAAATTTTAATCAAATTTCTTTTTAAAAGTTTATGGTAAAGTAAATTTTCTGGAAAAGTTCCATAGGAAGAAATATAGCATGACGTTACGTGTTTTCGATAGGATAAGCGAAAGATATTACCACAAAGCGAAAAATACAGTCAAAAATTAGAAAATACGTATATAATAAATAAACCATTTCATGGTGTTTTTCCGAATATGATTTTTATGTCAATTTGTGATGTGTGAAAGCCATATTTCAATCATTGCTTCGCAATTCGTGAAAATATGGTTTTCACACACCACTCGTTGACCAAAAAATCATATTCGAAAAAAACCTAAGAAATAGCCTCTATATACAGTGGACTGTCTAAACTGGATGGATGGATGGATGGATGAATGGATGGATGGATGAATGGATGGATGGATGGATGGATGGATGGATGGATGGATGAATGGATGGATGGATGAA
>JAECMU010057233.1:6600-33753 GCA_016106625.1 Dracogyra subfuscus
GAGGGACCGCCTGCACTGGCAGATGCAAGGGAGCATCAGCAGTCCGATCAAGATCGGTAGCAGGTGGGGTTGGTGATGGTGGGGCTATGGAATTTTGAATGTATCATTCATTATGCCAAAGAGAAAAGGTGTGCATTTCAGGAATTTTGGCGCAATTTTTGAACCGTCTGCCAAAAGAAAAAAAGGATACAGAGCTAATATAGTTTTGGAGTTTATTAGATCAAGAGTAGCTCGTTAATTAGACCTCATTGCTGCTGTGGTCTACCCCTTGGTAATTTAAATACTGATATTGGGTGATTGGTGTCATGACACAGAGTGTGATTATCCATGTTAGGGAGTATTTGATCAAGTTCATATTTTTCAAAGTCCCAAAGAAAATGTTCCTGTAAACACAAGGAGTTATAAGAGTCTAATGATTGAAGTTCATATGTTAATTTTACAGCCCTCAATGTTGCATGTGATAATTAATGTTCAGTTTTTGTGAGCAAGATCTCGTGGAATACGAGGCGGTATGTGCTTGAGTTACCAATCAATAACAAAGTATGTGTCAAGAATAATGACATTTGTAGATTCTGGTTTGGATTATGCATTTAGCAATGCTGAATTATTGTCACATTGATCATATTAGAAAAGTAGTCTTATCAATCACATTTGGCCTAAGGCTCATGACTGATAAACAAGTTGTTGTAAATAGTTTGATCCCCATACCATCCACCTCTCCTTTTTAATCACAAGCACGTAGCCTCTCCTTTTTAATCACAAGTATGTAACCTCTCCATTTTAATCACAGACACGTAACCTCTCCTTTTAATCACAAGCATGTAACCTCTCCTTTTAAACTATTTAACTGGAACATTATTTAACTGGAACATTATTGAAAGTGGATGTCAGGTTTCTTCCTGTAATGTGTGTATTACTGATTAATAATAATATTAGATATTGTTTATATCAGGGGGTTCATAAATGATCAATGCAAAGGTATGACAAACATAGAATTGTTTGACTACTGTATGTTGGGCAGCAATTGTGTAGAATGTATATGGATTGGTCTAATGGTAAGAGTATGTTGATAACTACATCCAAATGTCTGTCCAGCTCTCTTATCATCAGACTACACGGGCTGTCAGTAACAGTTACTTGCGCACCTACATTTTGATTTTGTACACAGTTATCGTAATGTAACATCATATTGTAATTTTACATTAAGAGGTAATTGTTCGTAAATGATACAGTTTAAAGTAAGACATGTTATGTTTACTATGTACAAAGCCAAAACAAACTTATGAAAAGAAAGAAAAAAAGAAATGTTTTATTTAACGATGCTCTCAACACATTTTATTTACGGTTATGTGGCGTCAGACATATGGTTAAGGACCACACAGATTTTGAGAGGAAACCCGCTGTAGCCATTTCATAGGTTACTCTTTCCAATTAGCAGCAAGGGATCTTTTATTTGCACATCCCACAAAGTTTGAAAAGTGACTATCGTTGACCGTCCATGAACCAAGAGTACATTATTGCTATAATGCAAAGTTGAAACATATTAATTTCAAAGAGCATCCAGTGAAATCAAAACATGTTGAATCTCTTTTTTATTTTAATTACTGTTCGCTTTATAGTGATACTAATTTTTAAAGGGTGAAATGACAAATAAAATGTAAACAAAACAGTCTAAATAAACGATAATAAAACATGTTTTTATTTTATTATCAGTTACTACTACTAATAATATTAAGCATTATTTTTCTTAACATGAAAGAAAAGAAAGACAAATTATTTTACAGAATAATGATATCAAAAATGTCTGTCGTCGATCCTAGTTTTAACAAGAACATGGCAGTTATTTTAAACCACTTTATTAAATGTTTATGATGGCACCAATAATTTATAAAGATTTGTTTTGAACAATTTAGTTTTACTTAATTTTCTTTTTGTCTATTTCAGTAGTGAATTCAACTCATATTCTGTGAAAAAATGGCTATGGCAACATCACAGTCAAGAATAAACCTGGACGAGCCTCGGTATGACCAGAGCACTTTCACTGGTCGTGCAAAACATTTTTTTATTACAACGAATCCATTGAATCTCTTTGTATCTGAGGCTAAGCTGGATCAAGCAAAGGATATTGTTGAGCGATACAGGTATAATTTCCTTTGTGTATGTCATTATATTCTAGGGACTTACTCTTGTTTTTAAACACTAAGTAATTTTAAATATTAGAGCCCTTTTTGATAACTGAAATCAAACTTTACTTAGATTTTATTGTTTAGGTTATCAATTTCCATACACTCAAAGTGTTTTTGGTCATCCTGGTGTTTTTAATATTACAAAATACATTTCTCATGTTTTTAAAAACGCACATGTGTTTGAGAAGTAGCAGTTATGGAGTCAAGTTTTAGTCTATTTTTAGAGGGTATTTCACCCTTTCAAAGTCACAGACTATTGTTTCACTCCATTGCAACTTTATCTAAATGTGCTAAATATCACAAGATTCTTTATAAAATTCTGTTGTATATAATGTACTTCTTTCCTCAACTTATTATTTATTATTTAGACAAATCAAATCTGTATGTATATGCATATATGTTATTAGATGTATTGTCGCCATTTTATTACATTGCATGTATGTAGGAGAGGGCCTAGTCAGTTGGCAAACTTGTGCTCAATCCTTTTGTTATTTATCAATAAAATATGTCTTCAATCAATCTAAATGTGTTACAGGTTTGTTGATTAGCTAAACTTAGTGTTCATTTTCATGAGTTGAAATTAGGGTCTTTTCCTTTAATTAATTGGTTGTCATGGTAATTTTATTTTGTATATTATTATATCCAGGGCTACTAGAAATTAAAAAAAATCCACTAGCCATGGGATCAGTGATTTAAAAAATGTATTAGCCATGCTTATAAATTCACTAGCAGTCAGGTATAGGTATGTCACCCAAATGTCATGTCATAGGGTTTTACGTGCACATTCAGAACAAGCTGTTGTAGCGCACGCCTGTCCTGGGTGCAGGGGCCGGCCTTGGTTGGCTTCTCCGTCCAGGACAGGGCTTAAAACACTTCAATTTGGGTAGGTGGGTGGGGCAGGACATAAATGCAGCATTTGAAAATTGCGTTTCTCATTAGCTGTCAGGCATGATAATAGTAGTTATTTACTAGCCCAACACTGAATAGCACTAGCCAGGGAGTGGGGCTAGCATAATCTAGAAGCCCTGTGTTTTGTGTGTGTCTTGCTTTATGTACTTGAATGTTTTGTAATATGACGGCAGACTGAATCTCACCTCCTATTTAATGTTATGCATTTAATTATTATTGCACCACGGTCCTAATTTAATGGTATATATATTTGTTCATTCATCTTTATGTTCTTGATGTGGTATTTTAGGAAAGGTGAGGAGATACCCGGAGTAAGTGAAGATGATATTTGGCGTGCTAAACAGCTGTATGATTCGGCTTTTCATCCTGACACGAAGGAGAAAATGTTTATTCTGGGTCGAATGTCAGCACAAGTCCCCATGAACATGACCATTACTGGCTGCATGATGACATTCTACAAGTGGGTATATTCAGTACACATCATATCATGTTGATTTAAATAGATTAATGTACTCACCATCTGTCTCTGTCTGTTTGTCTTTGTCTGTCTGTCTGTCTCTCTCTCTCTCTCTCTCTCTCTCTCTCTCTCTCTCTCTCTCTCTCTCTCTCTCTCTCTCTCTCTCTCTAACTTTTTAACTCTTTAACTCTTTCTGTTTCTCCATCTAGCTCTCTCACTCCCAGTAGTTTGTTTTTGTGTAAAACACACCATGGCATACCATGTTCGATCTGAGGATATGTCTGTATAATTATAAAATATCATTTTCTGTTTATTCTGTTTAATTGAAGAATCATAGTTTAGAGATCAAAAGTGTCTTCTCCATGTTTGGTTTCATTACCATGCAGGCGGGACATTACCCAGTAGTAAAGCACTCGCTTGATGAGTGGCCGGTTTAGGATTGATCCCCATTTGGCTATCTGTCATTCCAGCCAGTGCTCCATAACTAGTACAACAAAGGCCGTGGTATGTACTATCCTGTCTGTGAGATGGTGAATATATCATATCCTTTGCTGTTAATCAAAAAGAGTAGCCCATGAAGTGGTGAAGTGGTAAATGGGTTTCCTCGCTCTATATCTGTATGGTCCTTAACCATATGTCCAGTGCCATATAACCGTAAATAAAATGTGTTGAGTGCATTGTTAAATAAAATATATCCTTCCTTCCTCTCTATACCTGTAGTCCTTAATCATATGTCTGACGCCATATAACCTTAAATAAAATGTGTTGAGTGTGTCATTAAATAAAACATTTCTTATCTTCCTTCATTACCATACATATAACATCAGGACAGAACAGAACTTTATTACACTCAAGCCATTAGGTAATGGAATATGGGGAAACATGAACAACAATATTTTACATAACAAGATAGGACAGGGTTTACAGGAGACTATTAAATAGTCAATGATTTAATATTACTTTGTTTCAGAACAACTCCAGCTGTTTTGTTCTGGCAGTGGTTTAACCAGTCTTTCAATGCCATAGTGAACTATACCAACCGAAGTGGACACTCCCCTATACCCATGAGGTATGTACATTAATTTAAATTGTTATTATATCATGTTGGTTTTTTCACTAATAATCAGAGCTTCTAGAATTTTTATCAATTCCAGTAATTTAAAACATTTACTAGCCATAATTAAAAATCTACTAGCCCTAATTTACTTTTAGTAAATACAAGTTTACTGATAGTAATAATGGGTGATAAATATCTAAAGAGGGAGATATATCTTTAAAATACTAAGTTTGGGGGTAGGGGTGGGGTCAGGTTATTCATATTTACAAAATAGACGAATGCATTTAACAACTATTTTTTTCACTAGCTGTTGGGCATGGTAATAGTAGTTATTTACTATCTCAACATTTATCACTAGCTAGGGGAGTGGAGCTACAATAATATAGGTAGTATTAAACCAAATGACTTTTGGCTGGGTCAAAGTTGGAGGTGCAACCAACTTTTGATTGGTTATAAATGTATGTTGGTTGTAAAAAAATAATAGTTTCATCTGGGTAAACAAAATATGCAATTTTATTTTATCTAGTACCAATGTGCCAAGTAGCCTTGTGCTTGAAATATATATGGGGTACCTGTGAAACAAAAAGTACTCAGATTTTGTGCGGAACTAGGGTAGTCATAGACGCTATCCATTTAGGGTATAATCTACCATACCTTTTGGGGCCGGTGAAAGGCCCCATTCCCCTAATGTAAATTCCCAATCCAATACCAAACTTTTCCCAATTACAACCCAGTAGTTTCCCAATTAGGATTCCCAAAGTTGCTAAGTTAAAGAACGAAACGGCTGTTTTTACGATATTGCTTTAATGGGTTGTGATGACTTTTTTCAACAATAGCCTATAGCAAAACAATTGAGGCAAGCCATAAACTACTCACCAGTTGTAAGTTTTAGGTGAGTATGAGGGGCCCGCAAATCGCTACTCGCCTCTCATAGAGAGGCTTGGTATTGATTATTTTTGAAAATCCCCTTTTTTTGTATTTGAAATGTTATTTTTTTCCAATTGACCAAAAAGGGACCCTTTTTTAAAAAATTGTCTAGATTATACCCTGGCCATTATCTCAGAACTGAGCAGCTTGACCCCCCCCCCCCCCCCCCAATTTTCTCTGGTTCACTTTAAGTGTGTTGGGTGGTAGTATTTATATGCGTGGCATTTATGTCGATTGATGCGCTGCAGGTAGCAGTTTTAGCCACATATGTTACTATTGTCATCTATGGGATTTGATTTGGTAGTTTACACCCTGTAGAAGCCCTGAATAAGTCAATCTCAAGCACTACATCAGGGTTCACACGGAATAAATTGTGGTTTAGCCAGTTTTCAGATATGTAGAGTATTTCTTTGAAAATTGTAAAACATTGTAAAGGATATTTTATTAGCCAGAGACTAAATATTGTAGCCACTTTGTATGAAAAAACCCACATTAGAGTTGGCTAATCTGGCAATGGACAGGGTGATCTCTGCTACATACTGAAATATAATGGGTAGAGAGACGGTCTTTGTCAAGACACTGTCAGGCATAGTAGCCAGACAAATATGTTAAGGGACAGAAGGGATGACAGTAGGCTTTCTGTGAGAAAATAATTTGAGAATACATAATAAAACCAAAACAGATCATAAGTAGCCCTACTAGTTGGTTATGGGTTTGAAATCTTTTGAAATTGGACACTCAAGTGTTCTTTGATAAATTTTAAAGAGCAATTCTCTTACTATAATCATTCTAAACATTCTGAAAACGTATTGATTAATTGTTTTCGTGATTTTGGGGCACATAATTTTACTTTTCGTGCCCTCTGGCAGATAGTCTGGACAGCAAGGTGTGTTTCTGGGACAATGTGTTGTGAGACCAGGAGACCATATTTCAAAGTCTTAGGTAACTGTAACTCAGTTGAGGTGATTTCCACCTAGCTAACTGATTATTTAGTAACATAAAGATCGATCCTCATCAGTTGGCTCATTGGGCTATTTCTCGTTCCAGTCTCTGCATGACTGGTATATTAAAGGCTGTGGTATGTACTATCCTGTCTGTGGGATGGTGCATATAAAAGATTCCTTGCTGCAAATCTAAAAGAGTAGCCCATGAAGTGGCAACAGTGGTTTTCCTCTCTCAATATCTGTATGGTCCTTAACCATATGTCTGATGCCATATAACTGTAAATAAAATGTGTTGAGTGTGTCGTTAAATAACCTTTTTTTTTTTTTTTTTTTTTAGTGACATATAAACTATATTTGTATTGCGAATAATAAAATTCTGATCATCCCTAAATGTTTACTTTTAAAATTGCAATATAACTGTTTACCGTGTAACCAATTGGCAGTTTATGTGAATTTAAAGCTGTGTAACCAACGTACGAACTGACCAGCAATTTGTGTGAATTAAAACTGTGTAACTGACATACGAACTGAACAGCAATTTGTGTGAATTTAAAGCTGTGTAACCGACGTACGAACTGAACCGCAGTTTGTGTGAAATATTATGCCCTGAAAACGTTAAGGATACTGTGAATGTGATGATGTATTTTTCTCCTTTCAGGGATTTAGGTATTTCCTATGTACTGGCTACAGGTAGTGCAGTTACTACAGCACTGGCTCTCAACAGCATGGTTAAGGTAGTACCATACATAAACAGTAGTGTTTTTCATAGACATTTGTCAAGGCATGGTAGATTAAACACTATTGGGGAATTTTCACCATTTTCAGGCACTTTTTTTCATTAAAGACAAAAAATTTATTGAAATAAAAATAAATGTGCTTTAATTAATAAATGAATGGCAAATATATAACTGGCATGTTATTAATAAATAATACATTTTCTGCTTGTTTTATAAAGACCATTGTAGTCTTATAAAAACAATTATTGAAAAAGGCTTGTTTAATCTCAAGGTAGTGTGACTCTTAATTAAAGCAAGATGGCGCACCATGTTAAAAAAAGCTACGAAAAACACTATGGACAGTGTTGATGAAACAGGATATTTTACAGGTGGCTTTTAAAAATGCTGAAATATATTAAAAAGACTTTCTTGCTTTTAAATATTTACTATTTCTATCTACAATAAAACTTCTCAAGACCAGCCCATCTATAAACAAAAATTCCCTCAAAACTGGACGTTTTACAAAGTCCATTTTTAAAAACCAATTCAGAACTTAACCTCTCTAAAGCAGATCCTTCTGAATACAGGACATTTTTATTTGTCCCAAGGGTGTCAAGTATGGAAGGCTTCACTGTATTTGGTTTTAAGGTGGTTTTTTATTTATTTTTATTTTTATTAAGTGCATAAGGTAGTCATGTAATTAAAGTGAACTTAGGGCAAATATCGCTTCGTAAAACGGGGCCCAGATCACAAACATTCCAATGTTATGGATTTGTAGTTTTAGGTTGGTTTTAGCTGACCTTGTTTAAATACATCTTGTCATGTTTTGTCATAGGGTTTAATGTGCACATTCAGAGCAAGCTGTTGTAGTGCACGCCTGTCGTGGGTGCAAATGCTTGCTTCGCAAGCTCTTTCGTCCAAGACAGAATAATTACATCTTAAATCTGTCTATTTTATATAGATAGCACAGCAAAGAAACTTAGGACGTAGAGGGTTAACAATGACATTTTTATTTATCCTTGTTATTTCAGAAAGCACCTCCACTAATAGGGCGGTTTGTTCCTTTTGCTGCAGTAGCTGCTGCCAACTGTATTAACATCCCATTTATGAGGAGCAGGTACGTAGCTCATTACAAAAGAAACAGTTTTAGGTCCCAAACCCCCTCCCCCTCCCAAGAAAAAAGTTGGTTTCTGGTCACTGACCAAAGTTCCAGAATTTATGCAGCGATGAACCTTTTTTTTTTTAAAGCATGGATCACATAGAAAAGGTGGGTATATTAGATAACGGGCATATTTAACTTGAAATCGGAATGCACATCCTAGTTATGCGTGATGGAATTTTTACGTCCTAGCCAGATAAACGGGGAAATTGATGTCATATTGTGGGAAATTAAAACAAAACAAAGTTGACATGCAAGGGTCAGAATCGATGCAAACGCTAACCAGAGACATGAAATTTATTTTCTTTGTAGAGAAATTTGTGTCACTATAATCTTTGAATGAATGTTAGAAAACTATTATTTATTATTTATGTTCAAATGATAGGTCAGTAACTACAGATTTGGGATTGTTCATTGATGCCCGTATTGGATGATTGATTTCAATGGATCCGTTTTGTGACAATTTATTGGGATTGAGGGATGAATAAGTTTTTTTAATACCTGCCTTGCTCAGAATAAAATTAAATCATTTGTAATTTTTTGAAAAAAAATTCACAAATGGTCCAAAAATCTCAATTCAGTAATCAACAAAACCGTGTCACCACAATGTTTTGAACTTATACGAAAAACACCATCGACACTAAGGTGCAGCAGTTTCAGTTCAAACATATACACTGTATGATATTAATACTTGCCTGAATAAATCAGATAATCTATGCACTTTTTATTCTAATGAAGTGGAATCGTTAGAACATTTATTCTTCACTTCTTATCACATAAGACAGTTGTGACACTTTAAAAATTGGTTTGAGATCAAAACAGGTACTACCATGAATTTAGATATCAGTGTTATACTACTTGGAGGTCCACAATTAGGTATTTTATTAAATTTACCACTTTAGTCATTTAAAGGCATTATTTTTCCACTTATTTTTTTTTTCAAACCAGGTGAGCCATATTGTACTTTGTCAAATAACACAAGTACTAGTATACATATCTTACACCTTTGAAACACTCATCATTTGGATAGAAACTATTCTTTCTTCCTCTTTATCCTTCCTCTCCCCCAATTCTGAATTGTTTTGTTCTTGATCATGAATTGTCAAATGCAGAACATCATTGAACTGTCTATGACTTGTTGGTGTGTATATTATGTCAATATATAATTTTTACTATATGTATGCATATGTCAGTGTTTGCGCATGTATTATTATTAGTATAATAATTCCATGTAATTATTAATTTGCTGTATAGCCACACCACATGGATATATAGTGTGATCTGTAAATGTGGCAATTCAAGAAATTAATTTTGTTTTTAAAGGAAAAAAACAAGGCTTCATTTTTTTTCATTTCAACTTATTTTAGTGCTTATATCCAATTAAGGTTCAAACACATTGTCCTGGGCACACACCTCAGCTATCTGGGCTGTCTGTCCAGGACAGTGGGTTAGTTGTTAGTGAAATAAATTAGAGTGTAGTGTAGTGGTCCCATTGAATCGTTAAAATGTGCTCTGGGTGGTAGCAGGTACCAGGCTGTGAACCCAGTACCTACCAGCCTTATGTCTGATGGCCTAACCATGACACCATCAAGGCCAGTTAACCCCCCCCCCCTCCAAAAGAAAAAAAGAAAAGAAAACAGCCCCACCAATAACTGAGCAATGCTATTCCCTCTCGAAATAAGTTTTTAAAAATACATCAACAGATATGAGTAAACTGTTTTACTACTGGTATCAAGTATTTTGAACATGGGTACATTGTTTCACTGTCAAGTATTTTTGAACTCTGGTACATTGTTTGACTGTCAAGTATTTTTGAACTATGGTACATTGTTTCACTGTCAAGTATTTTGAACATGGGTACATTGTTTCACTGTCAAGTATTTTGAACACGGGTACATTGTTTTACTATTGAGTATTTCGAACACAGGTGCATTGTTTTGTTGGCAGAGAACTTCTGAATGGCATTCCGGTATTTGACGAGAACAACAATGAGCTCGGTGTGTCCAAACGGGCTGCTGTATCCGCCATCACGCAAGTGGTCATTTCCCGGATCATCATGGCAACACCTGGCATGAGTAAGTGAAATGGTTCTAGAATACATTTATAAAATTTGTAGAAGTTGCTATATATTAAAATAGAATGACAAATTAAACTGAATTATATAGAGGATAATAAACGACTTTCCAGTTATTATGAAATTTATTTCTTGAGTGAAATAATTTTCAGTTCTCATGTGCTTTAGCGAGTGACAAATGAATATTATTTCATGAAGGACATAAATTTGATAATAACTGGTACTGAGTTTGTTATTCTATTTATTACCCCAGCAATTTTTCTCTAAAAGCCTGTATTTTTGACACATGCACGGACATGTATAGAAACAACGTAAACTGCTTTACACACTGTTCTGAGAATTGCAATAACTTTGTAATTTAATCATGTTCACAGATAATTTTAAAAAACAAGTTTTCTTTATTCTACTAAAAAAAAAATCTGTAATGAATTGCATTAAAAATACATTTTGCTATAAATTTAACACTGAAAACAGAGAGTTATAAACGCAAACTTTTGAAACTAAATGACATCATTCTGTGTGTTTTCCAAATCATGATGACCTCATATTTAGTACCAACAAGTCAAATCGTTCAGTAGTATTGTACATTACACCAAATTGGAATGCAGAATATTTATTGCAGGGAAAATATGGAAAATATTTTCCCTGTTATTGGGGTAATAATTTTAATTATGTAATATATATATATACATGTATTGTTGGCCTCGTGAAACTATTTTAACACTTGATGTTCTTTTAGCTGGCAAATGATTATTTAAAAAAACAATTACCAAACTTTTATTTGAGTCATTATTTTAACTTTGACTTCGAATGATTTTAAAGTCACTGAACCTCATCAGAAGTGAGATATCTTTTGTGTTTCTCTTAACATGTACATGAAGCTACAATCAGGATGATTAGAAACACATTTGTCAAAATTGATCATTTAAACAATAACTTGAAGGCAATGTATAATTTGTCAAAATTGATCATTTAAACAATAACTTGAAGGCAATGTATAATTTGTCAAAATTGATCATTTAAACAATACCTTGAAGGCAATGTATAATTTGTAAAAATTGATAATTTCAACAATAACTTGAAGACAATGTATAATTTGTTAAAATTGATCATTTAAACGAAGACAATGTATAATTTGTAAAAATTGATCATTTGAACAATAACTTGAAGACATAGTATAATTTGTCCATTAAAAAAAATCAGCAATAACCAAAAATATTTTCATTGCCTAATAACTACGGTCAGTGCCTTTACATGTTAAGTAGTATGTGTTAAAACAAAGCTGTACAGCTTAACAATACATGTACTGACATTTCCGACGGTCTTCCTTCCAGTGATTCCTCCATTTATCATGAACTATCTCAATAAGAAGCCATTCCTGCAGGTTAGTGTGTTAACTAGTAATCTTCTTATGCATTATACTTACCTTTTCTGACACCGAATAGTATTTCTGTGCAGGGGTGTTGTTAAATATTCATTCATTCGTTCTTTTGCATTATGCTTACCTTTTCTCACACCCAATAGCCGATATATATTTCTGTTATACTTACTTTTTCTGACACCCAGTAGCCGATATGTATTTCTGTGCAGGGGTGTCGTTAAATATTCATTCGTTCTTTTGCATTATACTTACCTTTTCTGACGCCCAATAGCTGATGTGTATATTTGTGCAGGGGTGTTGTTAACTATTCATCCATTCAATCTTATGCATTATACTTAACTTTTCTACACCCAATAGCCGATATGTATTTCTGTGCTAACCAGGACCACATAATCATTCCACTCAGGGTGGATAGCCCAGTGGTAAAGTGCACACTTGATGTGCGGTCAGTTTAGGATCAATCCCTGTCTGTGGGCCCATTGTGCTATTTCTCATTCTAGTGCACCACAACTGGTATATCAAAGGCTGTGGTATGTGCTGTCCTGTCTTTGGGATGGTGCATATAAAAGATCCCATGTTACTAATGGAAAAATGTAATGGGTTTCCTCTCTAAAACTGTTAAAATTACCAAAATTAATGTAATTGTTTTGTTTTTTTCTCTCGGTTTCTTTTCACATCAAGATCTGTCACTCCCCTTGAATCTGTGCCTACATTTATAAAATGTGTAGTATATGTATGCATTGGCTGTGTACTTCATTAACTTCTCATCAGGTTTTTCTTCAGGTTGTGATATCAAATTTTCTTTTTGTAGAAAAGGCCTTGGATGAATGCTCCCATACAAGTAATGATGATAGGGGTTATGTAAGTATACACTACATAAATTAATTTATTGTCAACTCTGTAAAACAATTGGGGGATTTTGTGGGGTTTTTTTGTGTTGGTACATTTAATTGTAAAACTTAGAAAATAATATTTTTACAAAAGTATGACCCTATGTACAATTAGAATCTTGTATAGTGATGAAAATATAATTAATTTTCAATTTATGTACATGTATTTACCAAAATTATTATGTTTCGTTTATTTGTTTTATTTTTTATTAAAACCAATTTTTTTTAGGAAAGGCAAGTTGGTTTTTGATCTTATCTCCAGAAACAGATTGAAAACTGGTCTAATATTTTTCATATAATTATTACGAACCAAGTTAAATTAAAATGTCTTATTTACTAGTATTAAATATTTATAAAGTTACAGAGGTCTAATAAACATAAAATAAATTGTCAAGAAGTCATAACAGTATTTTTTCTGTACGGGTGACTAATATATTGATGCTTGTTATGCATAAAATAAAAATATTTTATTTGTATAATTTGTGTTTCAGCTTAGTCTTCGCCACACCATTATGCTGTGCATTGTTTCCACAAAAAAGGTAAGTATTAATGATTACCATATTACCAAAGAAATTGTAAACACTTAAATTCAAATAACAGAACACATTAATTTGTAATTTATATTTAATGGTAGAAGCATTATGGTTGCACGCCACCATTGATTTTTTGCATGCATTTCGATATAATTTCATTCAGCTTAAAAAAAACCACCATGACTTATATTTTTAATAAGTACAGTCAACATAGCTCAACTTTAAAAATGTCAAGTTATTCTTCCTCGAGCCAGAGCATCACCTTATGTTGCTGTTCAGTGAGTGACTGCATACTCCACTCACAGTTGTTATTAGTACTAAATTAACAAGTATATTCAAACTAATGTTTTTTAAAATATGAGAAATATTTCTGTGATATTAAAAATACACATGTACCAGGATGACCAAAAACACTCTGAATGTACAGAAATGGATAATCTATACAATAAAATTTAAGTAAAGTATGATTTCAGTTATCAAAAACAGCAAAAGATATGTCTTAGTGTTTAAAAACTAGGGTATGTCCCTTTAATAAACACCTATTTGTTACTATACTCTTAAAAACCCGTTGTTGAACTCTAATAAGAATTTACAATTGCCAAAATTGGAAGGTATATTAGCTGTGGGGAATGGTTATATGATAATAGTGAATTAATTGGGAAAACCTTACGACTGGTAGTTCAGTATTACAGTTCATTTTATGACCACCAAAGATCTTGAATGATGATTGTGGTCAGAAGTGAAATTTGAAAGTTGACATTTTTTTAATCAGTAAATTTCAAATTCAGACAATAAAAATGACTTAAAACAAAACAATAATAACTGTATGATCAACAGAATGAAAAAGATTGACAGAAATAATGATTAATGGATATTCCTGGAAATTGTCAAAAGCAACAATGACACCACACACACGTGTATGGGTCAGCTGTGTTATACACATGCAAACTATGGAATGTGTTTTGGTGCATTGATAAACAGACCTGAACGTTCTTTACTAGGATGTCTGTGGTCAAAATGTATGTTAGGTCTAACATTAATATTTCAGGTTCCTCTACTTCGTTTTCAAGAGTATATAATACGATTATTAAGCTGTTACACGAAGTACAGACACTGGAAATGGTAGTATGGTGCCTTCACCTTGAAGCATTGTCTGATGCCGTTATTGAAATCATAGTATACATGTACACAACACTAAATTAGTTGGACTATTTTGTTTTCACTTGCAGCTCGTTAAGTGTTGAACATTTGGAGCCTGAATTGAAAGAGAAGTTGAAATCACTACCTTGTGTTCCTGACAGAGTGTACTTCAACAAGGGTTTGTAAACGAGTCCACCGTAAACCAGTTGGTGACTGAATTACCAACATGCTTGAATTTACACAGATGAAGAGTTTGGAGTAATGGTTGTTTTTTTCCCAGCCTGTGGTCTTTCATCTATGTAGCAATAATGACCAAGAAAATGGGAGTAATGACCATGTCCTCAATTTAAACATTTTCATAAAGTCCTTAGTAAAGATTACATCCAACCATTGTTTATGATAAATAAAAACAAAACAATGGAATGAAAAAGCTAAAAACAATGACAACACTAGAACACATACACAGAACTTCACATACGTTTTTTTCGTTCCTATTTATTGCATGAGTTTATTGTGCGCAAGAATAATATATTCCACGAGACCGTGTAGCGGTCGAGTGGTATATATTCTTGCGCTCAATAAACAAGTGCAATAAATAGGAACGAAAAAAAACGTGTGTGAAGTTCTGTATTTATTACATACCTTCTTTCATGTTTTACAAATACGGCTTTTAATTTTACACTTTGCAAAATCTATGATAAAAACTCCTTTCATGGATTCATTTTAACGTTAAGAATCATACTCTGCTGCAGCCTTGTGTAATGTTTCAAATACGATATGACGTCATTTGTAAATCATATATGACGTAAGTAAATAAACGGCACTAACTGCAGTAAAAAGAAAATGGGGATTCCCCATTTAAAAGTTCAGGCTTTTATTGGACATATGTTCAATAAAAGATTTTTTTATTGCACGGATCGGAATGGTCTTTATTACTATACTAAGATTGAATGGGTATGTAATAAATTGATTTATTAATCATCGTCTATTGGATGTTAAACATTTGGTAATTTTAACATGTAGTTTTAAGAGAGAAAACCTGCTGCATATTTTAGCAAAGGAACTTTTATATGGTATTAAAAGATAGGGTAGCACATACCACGGCCTTTGATATACCAGTTGTGGTGCACTGGCTGTGACGAGAAATAGCCCAATGGGCCCACCAACGGGGATCGATCCCAGACCAACCACACATCGAGCAAGCGCTGTACCACTGAGCTACGTCCCTTCCCTGGAATGAAAACCTGAAAACTGTAATTAACATGTAGGTGACTTGTTACTGTATGCAAACAACAGATATGATAAAAATCCCAAGGTTGCCGTCTGTAGATGAAGAAATCACTGTAAATCCTGGACTAAAAGTCTAGACTTTGTAAACCTGACAAAGCTAGAATAGCTGAAATAGGCCCTTTTGTAAGACAGGCATCCATTCAAGATAGGTGTCTTATTTTTTTTTTTACAATACTCTGGAACCTGGCCTTTAATCGAGGCAGACTTCTATTTAAGTCAATCCATTATTTAAGGATTTACAGTATATACTGGTAAAATATATCATCCAAACATAAATCCACAACTGGTACATCAAAGACTGTGGTATGTGCTGTCCTGTCTGTGAGATGGTGCATATAAAAGATCCCTTCCTACCAATGTGGAAAAATGCAACATATTTCCACTCTAAGATTATATGTAAAACTTCACAAATCTTTGACATCACGTAGCTGATGATTCAATAAAATCAATGTGCTCTAGTGGTGTTGTTAAACAAAAAAGAAACGAAACGAAACCAACCCTAAAGATATAAAATGAGTGGCAGCTAATGAGGCTTATCTAGTGTTATTATCATTGACAGTTGTGATAATACTTGTCTGGTGTACTGATATCTTGAGTTATAATTTGTTGATTATTATATCTCGAGTAACTGTGAACCGGTATATTAACGGGATATGGTTTCTGCACGTGCGTATTGTAATGTATGATCGATTTGATGAAATAATGTTTTACATTGTTCACTTTATTGTCAAAATCAATCAACAAATGTTAATATTTATGCCATTTTCTGTTGTGAAGAGATTAAATGCATGTAGTAGTCTAATGTTGACATTCTTCTGCTACTTCCATAAACCGGACTATTGTTTTTCAAGGGTGATGTCACCAAAACTATTACGCAATGAATCTGCAAAGCAGACGAGACTTTCGCAATGACAGTGGTATGAAAGTTGTTTATTTAGGTTTGTTTAATATTACACGACATTTAATATAGTTGTGCGTAGTACAAAATGGCAATCGTGTATAACCTGCATTTCCCTAGCTATGTATAAAAAATATTTTGAATATCTACTGGTATTTTCCTCATTTGTGCACTTTCTTTTGGGGAAGGTTTTCTTAATTCAACCAGAGTATTTTTATGTCAAGGTTCAATCGTATGCTGATTCTTGAAAAACAAGTCAAAACGTAAATAGACCAGTTTATGGGGTAGCCGGCTTCACAGCGTTCATGATAGTTAGATTGGAAAGGCAGGATGTAGCTCAGTGGTAGAGTGCTCACCCGAGGAGTGATGGATCGCAATGCTATCCTGAGTGTTATAATTTGTTGCTTATTACTTATGATTGGAGAGGCAGGATGTAACTCAGTGTTATAGTGCTCACCTGAGGAGTGATGGATCACAATGCTATCCTGAGTGTTATAATTTGTTGCTTATTACTTATGATTGGAAAGGCAGGATGTAGCTCAGGGGTAGAGTGCTCGCCTGAGGTGTGATGGATCGCGCTGGATCAATTCCCTCAGTGAAACTTTGTTTTTTCCATTCTGTAATTGGAATTTTTTCATCCCAACCAGTGCCCCATGACTGGTATATCAAATGCTATGGTATGTGTTGTCCTGTCTGGGGAAATGCGAATATGAAAGATTGCATGCTGCAAATGTAGCAGGTTTTCATCTTAGGACTGTCAGAATTATCATTGAATTATGTTTGACTTCCAGTGCTCTAGTAGTGGTGTTAAATAAACACTTAATTTTCATTTCAGGGATTTTTATGAATCATGTGCAATTATGTAATAAGTTAAAATTGTTTGGGTGTAATTTGAGTTATGGCAGTTTTTCCAAACAATAGTATGTCATACATTTTATCCATGGGGTAGGAACGGTGATTTGTAAAAATATTTACATATCATATTTCATATATAAGCTTAATCTGATTTTTACCTCTTTTTTTCTTTTTTTAAAGGAGAACTATGTTAATTATATTGTGTGGTATTTTCCCTTTAATATTATTGCAAATTCTATACAACTAATTACAAATAAAATAATCAATAGTGCACTCTTCCACAATGCTTGGCTACTCTGAGCACTTGTTCTGGGGGTTTTTTTCTAACCGCAACTGGTATATCAAACTGTGTTATGTGCTATCCTCTCTGTAGAAAAGTGCATATAAAAGAACCCTTGCTGCCAATGAAAAAATTAAGCAGGTTTTCTCTGAGGATTAATTGTAAAAATTATCAAATGTTGGACATCCAGTAGCCGATGATTAACTAATGTGCTCTAGTTGCATCATTAAACAAATGGAACTTTATCAGTAAAATATTTTTATTAGTTTGTAGGTGTATCTCAGAAAATAGAGCATTCTCCTAAGATACGATGGGTTGTAGGATTATCCCTGGCTTTCTTCTAAAGTCCCATGACTCGTATATAATAGGCCATCCAGAGTTTCTGCCAGAGGGCGTAACAGGTATGGCACCATACCCAACCTTTTTTGCAGATAATTTTATTTTTTAAATTAACCTTTTGACAAAATTAATGACTTATTATTACTGTATGATTTTCTTAACCCTAACCCTGCACATAAACCATTTTAGTTCTGCGGGAGGCCCACCCACCATACCCACTGTTGACGGTGGTTACATTCAATTTCATAGCGCCATACCCAAATATTTCTTTCTGGCAAAAACACTGGCTATGGTATGTAAAATTACATAGAAAAGATGCTTTGCTACTGCTTGATAGGAATAACATATGTGGTGGAAGCTGGCTTACTTTCTAGACCTGGCCTGATGATGGTATTAAAATTTTAATAGTCTTAGGTCATTTCATGTCATAGGGTTTAACGTGCACATTCAGAACAAGCTGTTGTAGCGCACGCCTGTCGTGGGCGCAAGAGCTTGCGAAACAAGCTCTTTCGTCCAAGACAGAAATAGTCTTATTAATAGATTTTAATGTCATGGCAATGCCATATAAAATTGTATGCATGTGATGTCATTAAAGATAAGAGTCCCGACACTATTGTCATGGCAATTCCATACAAATTGTATGCATGTGACGTAATTGAAGAAGTTTTATAAGCACGGACAAAGGTCTTCAAATAGCATTATTTCAAGACTCCAAATATGTTGACTGATCATTAAATATTCCTTTGTTCTGGTTTCATTTCTGTTACTTGTTTATCTACATTCTGTATTTACTAGATGTATTAATATAATAATGATCACCGTGACAACTTTATTATAGATCACCATGACAACTTTAAGCCGGGTCTGTCTTTAAAGTTATTGGTTTTGAATTGATGAAGCTCTTGATATTTAGATATGTATCATTGATGTACATTTGTTGTAAAAGTCATTGTTAATATTGATGATGTTATCGATTAGTGCTATACAGTCATTAGATTATACTCACAGGAAACTAGTTGGATATGTACTAGAATATATTGTTAAATTTTTATAGAAATTTTCTTAATCGATTTATTTAAATAGCTCAGTGACCGACAGATAACCATTTACATGCTGTTTTTTAAGAATTGTGCTATGTACAGGTTTAATGTTTATATATCGCATTTGAATTCAATTATGTAGTGTTTTGTCTTTATATATTATCTATATTAGATCATGTAACAGATGTATGTGATTAGGAGATATCAGATTCAAGTAAAACATTATTAGCCTACCTATTATGGCTAAATAAATTATTCTGTAGTTTTGAAAAATCAATTATTTTAAAATTTGAGATCCTAAGTTTAAGTATACTGTAATTAAGCACACACACACACACACACACCCTGTGTTTTTTTAACCATGACTTTATGACAATATGTTTTTACTCGCATCCAGTCTGCAATGACAGAAAAATTAATGTTATCTGTAAGGTAAGTCTGTTGACTAACAAAAACACAAATAATGATGACAATGTTCAGTATTTTAATTGTGTTAATAACAGTTTTGGTGGTACCGTATTTGAGGCAGAATAGGAGCCACAATAAATGTAATTGATTACTCTTTTGACTAAAAAAAACAATGATGGTAATGTTCAATATTTGAGGCAGAATGGGAACTGCAATGACTATGGATCTGGAAATTCCTATAATCGGGTATAACTGACCATTTCTGTCAGAAAACATTCATTGTGGTCTCATAAAATCAGCCCAATAGCTGATGTATTTTTCCAGATGGGGTGTCACTAAACATTCATTCATTCGGCCACAATGCAAAACGTCAGTAACAAGAGGGAGTGCCATATGCTTGGGTGACAGTCTCCATGCTTCTTGTCATTCCCCCAGTACATTGTCCTATACGATCAAAGATGTAACTGCTGCGACTTCCGACGTAATGCAGCCTCTAGGGCTCTCAGACCATTGTTTAAGATGATAGAAGGGTTTTTTTCAATCAAATAAAACTGGCATTTTTACCACAAAGTACATCAAGGTCCTTAATATTTCATGGGTCGCTAAATTAATTTGTTTACAATTTCTAGTTGTTTCTTTTGTATTTACAATTTAAGCTTTCTATATGGTCTACTGTATACATAGGCTACACTATCAATAAAAACATTCTTTATTCTGCACTTGTATATTGGGTATCCTAGACTTGGTTACTGTGGAAAGTGTGATAAAATTGTGCTATATGTATATTAAATACTGATGTGTATTCTAAGAGTTTTTGTTTGTTTTTTATTTGGGTCCTTTGAAATGCACTTACTCTCACATGTAACTGGTGAATGATGACATATAATTATATTAAGATTAAAAACTATCCTTTTGAACTAAGTATGTTACACAAATTATTTTTTAATTAGGGGATAACCTAACTTATGTCGGTGGTTTTACTGTCGCAAATTTAGTTTTATTGCCGACATGTTAGCGAAGCCAATAAAATGGTAAATTTGCGACAGTAAAACGACTGATATATGTCCGCAAATTGGAAAAAACAGTAGGGTTATCCCTATTCAAATTAACCTGTTTGCTGGTTGATTTTAAATATAAAATTGTTACATTTTTAGTAAGAATAAGCATATAAACGTTACCATTAATAGACAGTGGGTGGTTGAACAGAACTTAGCAGCTTAAACATATACTGAACAAAATAAGAAACTTCCGCTAACTTTGCTTAACATAACTTGATGAAAACAAACTGGGGGAATAATTGTTATATGTATGCATTTAAAGAGTGCTCCATGATGCATCGTTTGGTGAAAAAATCATGGCCATAGGTTAACAAAAACTGGGCGAAATTTTGACCAAGTGTAATAGGGGTTAAAAAAAACCCCACTTAATAACGAGTGTGACCACCTCTTGATTGACCACTGCAGTGCATCGCAGGTGCATAGAATTGACTAAAGTGTTGATTTCTGCCTGTGGAATATTGTTCCATTCCTGAATGAGTGCTTGACGAAGTTCACTGATGTTAGCAGGTGGGTTGGGACGACATCTCAATCGTCTGTCCAGACTATTCAAGACCTGCTCGATGGGGTTGAGATCGACTTTTAGCGGGCCAGTCATCGATGAAATCGATGTTATTTGTCCTAAGTAAATTTACAATGTCTAGCTGTATGAGAGGTGGCATTATCATGCTGAAAAATCGAGATGTTGGCATTGTTATGGAACAGGAATGACGTGATGAGCGAGAATGTCATTGCGGTAACGTTGAGCATTTAAATTGCCATCAATGATGAATAGTGGTGATAACCATGGGCAATGGCTGCCCAGACCATGACAGAACCCCCACCCCAGAAACGATCTCGTTCAAGAACGGTCAGCATAGTGTTCATTTCTCCTATGGTAGACGCGCACCCTGCCATCACAAAATCTGGATTCATCCGAAAAAAGAACTATTCCAGTGTCGCCGTATCCAGCGAGTGTGTACACATGCCCAATTAAGACGATTTAGACGATGACGTTTCGTTAAAACGCATCTAATATAGGGACATTGTGCATGTAAACTGTTTTTCCGCAGACGATTACGAACAGTTTGCCCATTGATTCGATTATTATGAAGCCCAGGTGTGTTACCAGCAATAGCAGTGACAGTTTGAAACCGATTGCGCATATGCGTGTTCATGATATAGCGGTCTTAACCATGTGTTGTAACACGCGAAAGTCCACGACGTAGCAAGTCATTGGTGCTTCCTGTCGTTCGAAATCTTATGTGAAGATTTCGTATCGCTCAACTAGAACTCCCAACATGCCTTGCAACATCTTCTGTTGACATGCCAGCATCAAGCATGCCAATTGCCCATTCACATAAATTATTGGATATTCTTGGCATACTAAAAATGCTACAATGTAAAAAAAAATCAAAAGTTCTTTTTATTCAGATACAAAATCTATAATGAAATGCATTAAAATTGCATTTTGTTATAAATTTTACACCAAAAACAGAGAGCCATAAACACAAACTCTTTAAACTATATGATGTCATTCTGTGTGCTTGCCATATCGTGATGACATGTTTAGTACCGACAAGGTCATTGGTTTGTAAGCCTCAAATTATCCAATAGTATTATTTGTTAGACCAATGCAGAATATTTCTCACCGAGAAATTATGGAAAATATTTTCCCTGTTATGAGTGACCGCTGGGGTAATAAAGAATATGTTCATTTTGGACATAAAAACATCTCTGTATTTAACGACATCTGTACGTAATATGAACATATGTCTTTATGACATCATTACAAATCAATCGCATTCTTTACTTAACCAGACGTATTTCTGCCAGAAAATTTGTGACCAGTGTATTGGTGATTTTAGTAGAGATCCAATAAGATTCGTTCTTACAAATCGGTGCATTTACTTCATTTTTTCTTTTAAAATATTGTTAACCCAGTAACAAAAATGGCTGCTAATAATATATGCCAAAAAACATAAATAATAAACAATAAAATCCCTCAATAATTTTAGAAAAATATGTTTAGGCACAAGTCATTTTCAAAACCTTTTACCCGTTCTATTCAAGTGCTCTTGGTTGAGTAAATTTTGGAGATTTGCGTTTTTCATTACACCATAAAATGGGTGGGAATTGGTGAACTGTGATAAAATAAGAAATCTAGACTGGTCCCGAAAATCCTTGAAATCCTAGGTTAAAATCTGTGCCATCTGACACATTTTGGTTGAAAGGACGATTAAAAAAGTGAGGAAACGCAATGTTCCATTAGAAGAAAGCAGCTGATCTGAGGAGAATTCTCACTCCTGATAAAACAAATACTGCAATTTAAACATACATGTACTGGGACTTTGTTCCTTTTATTAAAACAGATCAATGTACTGAAATATATCTTCTTACAATGCATGTTAAACTTAAGTTGCTCCAGATATACAAACAACCAACTCTATTTTAAGATTACTACAATATTAATTTTTATTTAGAATGTATACATTGTGCACAATACTAGGTGATAAACAAAAAGAAAACTGGTTGAAGGTTCACACAGAAACTAAGCTTTGTTATAATTGTTTACTTCTGAAGCCACTGCAGTAGTTATATAAACGAGTACAGCCGGTCAAATGACTGGGTCAATGTCATCAACCATAAACCAATGATCCAATGATCCAAGTCCGTCACATTTTAATAAGTGGTGAAATCAAAAATATTTAGAAATACAGTTTAATCAGTTATTCCCCACAGTTAATATTTTTATCAGTTTATACATTGTTATATGTGAAAAACAGTTAAAACATTTTTTAGTAAAGATACTGAAATTTTAAAAACTTGTTGATATAATAATAAAATGGGAATTTGTTTTCTTTTAAAATGAAAGGATAACTTTACAATAACATTAAACATTAGCTACATGGACGAAATCCATTTAACTTTATTGCCTTCCAAAATACCTAAGTTAAGCATTGCAAAGTTTTAGTTTTAAAAATAAAATGACATCATTATTTATTATTTCATGATCATTTTCAATACATTATTAAACAGCTGCAGTTGGGGCTTAATATGAATTACATCACTTTAATGCAGGATTTTCAATAATTTTCATAAAACTGAAATGACCTTTATTGGAAATGAAAACATAGGCAATGTCATCTGATATTTAACTACATTTTGGCAACAACAAAAAAAAATTCTGGTTTTAAATTAACTTTCCTTTATTATAAAGTGAACCTTTAACATAACTTTTTAATATTTTTTCAGTTTAGAAAACAAATACCGTTTAATAATTTGTCGACATTCGAGGATCATGCAGCATTGATGGAAGAATTAAAGACGCCAGTTCTAACTTGACCTGACTTGTACTATCACACTAATACTTGGCCGGTAACCATAGACCTCATTCACTGAGGTGTAATACTGATCTGGAAATGATTTCTAATACATGCTGGTAGTTCCCATGGAATTCGGACATAATCTTACTATAATAATATGTGTTACCGATATTAGTATTTATATGCCAAATAAATATAGAACATATTTGTAATTTCCAAAAAGTTTTTTCCTTTTCTTTCAAATGTTAAGCTAAACTGAAATTACTGACAAAAATAAAACTTAATATAAGGTTGCAGTGGAGTATAATTTCTATAAATGAAAATCAACATGTAGCATGGGTCATATTTTAAAATAGTCATTTGCATTTTTTTTTGTATGCATTTAAAACCCTCAATTTTTAGTTTTGTAAAATTAAACTTTCTTTGTGTGTGGCAGTTATTATTCTTTGAGACATGTAAAGCTATAAAGACTTGTATACTCTGCATAAATTAAAACATTTTTAATAAGATTATTTTCATAGTTCGATTACCGTAATTCTATAGGAACCACAGGTTTGTTGTGGAAAATGATGTAAAGAAAATGCCATTTGACNNCCCCCCCCCCCCCCCCCCCCATTTCATAATGTCTGCATGTAACCATAATACTATAATAAATATGGAGTGCAACCTCTTGGCCGAATGCATCGTTTCTTTCTTTTAATATAGATGTAGTACAAAATAATGTGGATAATTAATTATCTTCTAATGCCAATTATTATACCAAAAGTATATCCCCCAACCCACCCCTAATGAAAAAGAAGGAAAAAAGAAAGAAAAGAAAAAAGAATCGTAACAAAACATGCACACAAAGACAGCCCTAATAAATACCATTAAAACCAGATAGTTAGTCCTTTTTTTCTCCTTCTGATCATAGATGTAAACATTAGAGTTATAAGTGAGATGTATATAGACTGACAAATACCACTGGTGTTGGTTAAGATTAGAGAATTAAAAATTGAATTACAATGAACATTATTGATGACGCATGCAATGCACTATCAATAAACACATAAATAATACATGACCAAACACAAAAATACATTTACTACTGTTAATGCCTAATAAATAAATAAATAAATGCATGCTATTACATTATTATACACATCTATATATGTACCGGGTATGTTATTGAATTATCTAATCACCCTCTTAAAGCTGATGTATTGTCCTGCTGGTAAATATGATAACAGTAATGGCTTATAGTAGTGAAAATGACTGGTGTTACAAATATATATGACAAATTCATTTCATAACAGATTTAATTACAGGACATTCAGATTTGATTTCATAAATGTTGCATGTGACAAACATTTGATATATACCTGAATTATTTTAATTTGTGCAGTTGTATAAAAATAATATACTTTTTTTTTTAAGTCGTGTGCTTCAATGCACTGTTTTACAACAGTATTTTTGTCCTCATTAGTCAAATGTCATACAAAGAATCTATATAATACAATTTAAACATTGTATATTCTAGTCTACAAGTTATTTATAGACTTGCTAGTTATTTATTATTAACATGCTAGTCATTTTCAAAGGAACAAGTTTGAAAAATAAAAAACCAAAATACATGCTTAAAAAATACAGCTGATACAATTTTCTAAATGAATCAGAAATTGCCAAATGGTCAATATATGTCAATTTCAACCAATCACAATAGTTATACACTCAAAAGTGTTATATTCATGGTGTCATATTCTGACTGTTGAGTTAGCTTTTTAAAAACATTTTTTTATCAATATCATAAATATGAAATTATATTTTTGATTTATTACCACTTCTGAGTTATCAGTTGTTTAATGCCAGTTACGGTAAATTATATAATTAATAATTTAATGGTATCTATACATATTTATATAAAGTTACACATCAACCTTATAATTTAGTGTTTGAGAACATCACTATCCCTCACATCTGCCTTGGTGGTGCAGTGGTTAAGCCATCGGACCACAGACAAGGTTTGCAGGTCGGTACCGACTCGAACCCAGAGCAAGTTTTAATAAAGGGCTCAGTGGGTAAGTGTAAGGCCACTACACCCTCTTCTCTCTCACTAGCCACTCACAACTAACCCAATGCCTGGACCGACGGCCCAGATAGCTGAAGTGTGGGCCCAGGGCAGCGTGCTTGAACCTTAATTGAATATAAGTTGAAATGAAACATCCTTTACACAAGCTTTGGCTAGTGCCATATGTATTAATGCTATATAGTAAACAAATTAACAGTATCTACACACATTTATATACAATTACATATCAATCTAATATCGGTGTTCGACAAGTGTTTGACAAAGTCACAAGCACTCACAGAAGCTTTGGCTAGTGTTCTATGTATATTATAGCTATATAGTTGATAATTTCCACTAGCCATGAAAACAAATTCACTAGTTAGGACTAAGGGCCAGTGGATTTTTTTTAACCCTAAATCTATTCCTTAGAATAATTGTGGATAGTTTATATCACAGATAATATGTATCACAGAAATATAGTTCTTCACAAGATGGCTGCTATTGCAGGTAGCAGACGGCTATTACTGCAAGTAGTAGACTGCTCCATGGTAAGTTGCACACTGCTGTTCCAGAAGAACTTCATGAATTTCAAGCCAGCACACCAGCCTTTCTCAGAACTGTCCGTTGTACTTTCTGTGAATAAGAGAAAAGCTGTATAGATTCAAGGATATAATAAGAAACATGTTAACAATACAAAAGAAACCTTAAAACTCGGAAATAATGTCTGGACTTGTTCAAACGTAGTGGGCAGCATGGCCCAGTGGTACAGTGCCCGCCTGATGCGCGGTCGGTCTAGGATCGATCCCCGTCAGCTGACCACTGGGGTTTTTTCTCGACATAACCATATGTCCGACGCCGATATAACCGTAATTTAATGTGTTGAGTGCGTCGTTAAATAAACAAAAAAAACAAAAAACAAAAAAAAAAAATGTTCAAACGTTTTTTAAATTCTTTCCGGTGAACTATTAATGCTACAAAATATGCAATTTTGTATAGAAAGAAAGAATGAATGTTTAGTTAAAATGGTCTCAATACATTTTTTTTAATGGTTATATGCCATATTGGCAACAGGCATATGGTTATGGACCACAAAGATGAGAAACTCCATGGGATACTTTTTTTTCCCTTCACTACAGACTGTTACCGTATATTGCCGTGTATTAGCCGACTTTTGAAGACTAGAAACAGTTTCCAAAAGAAGGGGGTCGGCTTATACACGGAGGCAACAAATTAGCGTATAAATTTCCGATCGAAAATACTCGC
>JAECMU010057245.1:0-10186 GCA_016106625.1 Dracogyra subfuscus
AGTTCTTGATAATCCACATGTGATTAATACCACTTGTCTCAAAGACCTTTTGACAATATATTGGAAGGCCATCCTTGATGGTTGTCAGGATAATGCTTAGTCTTTGAGACAAGGATTTTGTGGTGCATTTGCTGGATCCTGCTATATATCTCTCCTTGTATGGATTCTTATGGAGTTTAGGAATCCAATACAGAAGAGGACTGGACATATCTTCGGGTTTTAAATTCAAGCCAAACGTGCGAAGTACAGATTGATGGTTTTGACATATTTCATCCTCAGACAACATACTAGCCTTATATATAGCACCACTTGTATTTTTGTCAACCCCAAGTTCATTCTGGAGACAATTAATATAATGGTGCTTACATATGATGGTTATGTTGTTAGAGGCTTTATCTGTGGGCACTATCACAAACTGTTCATGTAGGGCAGACAGACTCTCTATCACAGACGGCTGTGACAGAAAGGGCTTCCTTGTATAATTTGTTTTCTTTCGCAGTTTGTGCATTCGCCCAATGACAACATCACGTACTGACTTGATCCATTCTGAAAGACATTCAACAGGTTCACTCTCACGTTTGACCCATTTTTTGGCATATCCTTCGACAGCATCCATAATAATTTTAAAATTATAGTCCCAATTGATGTTTCGTTGTTCACGATATTTGGGACCATATTGGAATAACTGCCGAAGTTGGGGTTTTTTCTATTATTGAGAGATCACCTGTTATAACATGCCCAGCAGGTTGGTAGCAAAACCGTGAACTTTTGCAGCCACAAGCATTAGATGAAATGCTGTGACTGTTCAGGTCCAGGTTCTGCAGAACATCCCTATAATTGAACATTTTGGACGCAATTGATTTTGTGTATGAATAAGAAAGAGTAGGTGATTCCCGAAATTTGAAATATGGTGGAACATTCTTGGAAACTGACTCATTTCTAAGTATATTACCTAGATTGATATTTGTGATCCGTCATAGTGACTGTAGTGAAAAGCGTAACCACGTATTTTTTTAATAGGTATTGCTGAGATGAGATACAGCCAAATGTCCCAATGGCAAGCTTCGCCACCTGGCCATAAGGGACCAAAACTTTACTGGTTCTGTACTAATCATTACCATTCTACGTTTTAATAATTTTCGCTTGATGTTCGATATTTACATTTTTACCAATCCCTTCAACCATACCCCCCCCCCCCACCCCCATCAAAAGCACAGGCACACGTGCCTTCAGTTTACTATTTATTATAGTCTATATGAGTAATAGCAATTATTTATAAATAAGAAAACAAATGTATATATAAAATAGCAGACGTAATTTTTGTTAGCACCTCTCTCGAAACACAATTTATTTGTTTAGGCCTAATACGTTATATATTGGTTACTGCATATTAATTTTGTCCTAAGGCACAAGACAACACATTTTCGCATCATCATTTTTTCTTCGTACACAATAAATAAATATAGGAGATCTGACCATAATTGACCATATTTTGACAGAGGTCAAGAGCATAGACCACTGTGTTTTCTCCTACATAAATAACCAAAAAAAAGAGGTAAATCAAATATACCACAAAAAAAAAAAAAATTAAATTAAAAACAAAACAAAAAAGAAAATGTGCAGATGGAACAAAATTCCATGTTCAGTTTCAATGACAGAGGTTATGTTTTGTTAACTGCATCGAAGGAATCTTGGGTCCTGATTTAGTTCAGTCGGTAGAGTGCTTGCTACAGATGCTTCGGTCGAATTACATTGAAATAGTTTTATGAATATTACGTTTTTGTCAATCTAATTAAAATTAGCTCCACTATTACATGTGGATGTACCAGCAGCCAGTTGGAACTCATGTCCACCAATCAAAACCTTACTTGCAGAATCTTGCCAGTGATTTAAAAATAATTTTAAAACATTCCGAGTGAATTACAAATGCCTTATTTAGACCAGTAGAACTAATTTTAATCAGATTGCTAACAGCACTACGTAGACTATCATTTCGTCTGTAAATAATAATTTAAATATTGACCAATCACACTTCTCCTTTTAAAACGTTATTTGGGAGCATACAAATTCTAAAAATATCGGGCGAGTCTTATTTTAGCGGCGGCAGTACAGCGAATTGTACCAATACGTACGGGATTGGTTATCAGTCTTCAATTTTATATTACAAATTATTTATTTGCTAAAAAATCCCTAACTAAATCAGTCTTCAGTTTTAAATTACAAATTATTTATTTAAAAAAAAAAAAAACATGTTTTAAGGCATTCGTAATTCACAAAAAAACATGTCGTATACCCTCAGGATAATTGGGAATGTTTTCAAATTATTTTCAAATGGCACGATTCTGCAAGTAAGGTTTTGATTGGTGGACATGAGTTACAACTGGCTGCTGTTGGATCCACATGTAATAGTGGAGCTAATTTTAATTAGATTGCGTTTTTTGTTTCACGTTTGTAGTTTCATATAAAATGCTTGCTGATGACTGGCATCAAGAGAATCGTGAAATGGATTTTAATATTAAGCTATAACAATGTCTGAGTTTAACAAACTTCTTGATAGTTTCATCATGTCACTGTTTTCACATAATCTCAAACCGAATTATTATATATTTATATTAATTATGTATGTATTTATATGAATCATGTATGTAAACAATTCCCGTTATATTTGAATCAGTGTTCACACATACAATTTTTTGACATCCAATAGCTATGTCATTTTGTTATGTAGATATTTGAAGTTTAATTTTACAAAGTTTATTTTTCAAAATTGTGGAAGAAAATGCTGTTAACAAAGTCCGCTGTATTAATAAATACTATTTACAATTTCCTAATAGTTAGATCTGCTTCTTCAGTGGGTTATAGTGTGTAAAGATAGCCCTGGGCCTAATTACGGATTAAAAGTTACCACCGTGAAAGTGGTATTTTCCTTCATTAAGCCCAGGTGTTAAATAATGGAAATCCCTGTATATAACGTGTGCATGTGTGAGTGTCAACAAACATATATAGTATTGACGGCTCTGTACAGGACGTTCCTACACAGGGCGGTCTAGTATTTTATAGTTAGCTACTGTGGAAAACACATTAACAGTAAAGAAAATAAAATATATATTTTGTATATAAAAAAAATATATGTATACTTTGGATAATACTCAATAATAATAATATATATCTGACAAAAGAGGTACATGACGGTGAAGTATTTTATGTGGATGTGCGGACTGTAACTGAAAAAGAAGTTGAACTGATAAATACTAGTATGTCGGAGGATGTAAGGATGACTCCAGAAACTTTGGAGGAAATACAAGAAGCATCTGAAACGGATACAGTGATGAATCAACTAAAGAAAATCATTGTACAGGGATGGCCAGAGACAAAAGCAGAAATACAAATATCAGTTCAAGATTATTTCAACATGTGGTATGAGTTAACTGTACAAGATGGTCTTGTCTACAAAGGAGACCGTATTGCAATCCCTACAGCAATGAGACGGAAAATCAAAGAAAGAATTCACAGAAGTCATCTAGGAATTCAAGGATGCCTTAGATGGGCAAGAGAAGTGGTTTATTGGCCGAGGATGAACAAAGAAATTGAAGAATGTATTTCAAAATGCTCTGTCTGCAGAGAATTCTCGGTGAAACAACAAAAAGAACCACTCATCAATCAAGAGATACCAGATTGACCATGGCAAAAAGTCAGCATGGACCTTTTCGAAACTGAAAGCTGTCATTATCTAGTCATTGGTGATCACTATTCGGACTTTTTCGAAGTTAACAAACTACGTGCAAACAAGAAAGCATCACAAGTTATTGCAAAGATCAAGGCTCAGTTTGCAAGGCATGGTATTCCCGAAGAAATGTTCAACTCTACAGAATTCAGTGATTTCGCAAAGGAGTATGGATGCATGCATGTTACAAGTTCACAAAAATATCCATAATCAAATAGAAAAGGCAGAGATTGCTGTCAAAATTACGGTTATATCGGCGTGGGACATATGGTTATGTCGAGAAAACCCCCAGTGGTTAGCTGACGGGGATCGGTCCTAGACCGACCGCGCCTCAGGCGGGCACTGTACCACTGGGCCATGCTGCTCGCTAGCGAATCCAATGCTGAGTGTGGCGTGTTATATGCACCAAATGTGATCTGATTAACTGTTCTAAATGCTTAAATAATAAAAATATTCCAGACATAGCAGCTTTAAAACCTGGTGATATTGTGAGGATACAACCAGTAGAAAAATACAAATGGGTTTTGGCTAAAGTTAAAGGTCAAGTGGATGTGAGGTCATACCAAGTGCGAACAGAAAATGGTAGAACCTACAGATGGAACAGAAAACATCTAAGAAAAACGGGAGAAGAGTATGCATCAGAACCATACTTACCAGAACCATATATTTTTCCTATAAACATTCAACCTATCTAACCTATCCAGGAGAAAGGCAGGGCAGTCTACTCTCGTCCTTTACTGTGCTTATTTTCTGTAGTTAATTGTTGTAGTTCATTTGAATAGTTAAGAAAACAAAATAAAACGCTAATAGTCCTGGCTCTGGGGGGTAGTTCGCATACATTTCTCTTTTAGAGAGTTAACTTAAATTTTCTTGTTCTGTATGCCAAGGCCTTCAGAAAAAGTTTGGGTAACACTTTCAGGTTAAGTACGTTTTCTCAGCAGAGCACATTTATGATTTTCGGTTGGCCGCGAAAAACCTAAAATGACGATATTAGAGTTTCATGCAATACATAATTATTTGACATCCATGGATGATTCATTTTGATTTATTTTAATTGTTTGGGTGTTACTGACTATATTTTAGCATTATTCATTGTCATAAATCTAGGCTTGGGGTACAAAATGACCTTATTTTACATATTTTTGCTTGGAAATGGCTTTCGATTTGAAAGTATCTCAAAGTCTAATGGCTTCTCAGTCAACCAATACTGTAAGCAGAGTTCCACAAATTGGCCAAAAGTATCTTCATTAAATGCTCGGAGCACTACAGGTTTCATATTGATACCTTGGGTTGATGGATGATACCCATGGGGCCCATTGTATCCCTATCCCCTAAAATAAACACTTTTAGGGCATTTCGTCAAATTACCATATCTCCTAAAGTAAGTGTCATAAGAAGTTAATCTTTGAGTCTATAAATATGTTTCTCCCCAAAAAATATATTGGTACCATTACTGAGATTGTTTTGGAGTTGACCTAATTAGCATAATTCCAAGATGGCGTCCAAAATGGCCGCGGAATACAGAATTAGACATGACTTCGCATACAGAAGAACATTTCAAGTGAGAATACTACCTTATTAGTGCAAAAGTTTAAAACATACTAAAATACTGCAGAACTCAAGCTAATAATTTTTACAGGAATTAAGTGATGTTTTCTTACATCAACAGAATTTGCAATATAATATTTGACCTCGGCCACCCTGCAAGGGCAAATTGAACTGATAATTGTATCCATACATGGGCATATGACTGACCAATTAACCTCGAGGTTTTTCTACGATGTTGCAGCAATTAGTTGACCTTAGTCGTGCTCATAGCCACAATCTTGCGGTTTCATTGATCCAACAGTTTCAGAGTTAAGATGGCTCTGCATGGCATGCATGGTGGTGTGGGCATTATAAACCGCACCTTGGATATGAGGCAGAATACCATGACTGGTCGGGGGCAGGTTGTCGAGAGAGCTGCCTTTACTGAAATCTAAAACCTTCATGGAGGTTACAGCCATTTGTGGTATGTCAGCACCTTCACCAAATAATGCTCAGCATTAGAATCATGGTTGTAATATCTTTTCTTGTTACCTGGTAGAGTACAATGGAGTACTGCCGAGATTCAGAAGTATTTTCACGAAGATGATGACAGATTAGTTTCTCCAGAAGACAGAAGAAGTTTGTTGTTGTTTGAACGCTAGAAAGTCTGTTTTAGTAGAGATGTTCCTTATTCGATTGAACTGTGTTCAATTGGTACAGTATTGGTGCGCTTACTTCTCTCATTGTCCTTTACTGACGGGTCATCCAAGTACAGGTCGAACACATAGTCACATCGGCCAAACTGACGACAAACATCAGAAAATGACATGAAAACTCAGAGGAGATCCTGACAGTTGGAAAGGCCAGTAAAACGAATATTACAAACAGTGATCATGATGTCTATAACAAATGACAAATTTCTCATGTGTATATTCATAGTCCTCTGTCTTGAGATGAGTCTCTAGTGTTACAATCACATATCCACCGATTTGGGATAAGGCACCCGTACGGGCCCAAATATTTGGGAAAATTTGCAAAATCTCATGGCAGCCGCAAGGGCGCTGTGGCTATCCTGCGGGAGCCTTGGTATTCTTTCCTCGCCGTAGGGCAAATCGAAAGGTTTAAGTGTGGAGTTAAATTGTTATTGGCCGTTAACCCATAGACACATTGTATACAGCATCGCACGGGCCCAGTATGGCCCCCGCAACATCCGTATGGATGGCACTGAATTTCGGGCCCCTCAAATTGTACGGCAACCGTGCGAGTCCCTCACAAACCCCATACGATGTGTAAAAATCGGATATCTCATGGCTCTTGTCCGAATACCGTGCGGCGTCTGTAGGATTATTTCGCAGGTGCCTCGCGAATGGAGTTGATAAAACTTCAAAATGCACAACACGGGTCCTGCTGAATATGTAGCTGCTACACATGGATGCCGCAGACCCCTGCAATACCCCCGATTTTCCGAAATCTTAAAAATCCGCAGTAGGTAGAACAATTTGTACAGGGCCCGGTGGATATATGACTGTAGCATAATTCCTTGAGTAGTGGGCTTTTCTCTGGGCTGGTCATCATTACGTTGTTGAATCTCAAAATAAAGAAAACCACCAGAAACAAGCCACAGCAAACAATCACGAAGACAGCGAAAGAGGTGAATATTGTGGAGAAATTATTGAAATCGCCCCTGATCATGGCCTCACAAGAAAGGACCTTTTGAAATATGACTTCACGCTGTCTCCTCTCCTGTTCAGTGACAACGATACGATGATCAGCCCACCTCTACCAAAATAGGAGGAAATGTTCTGGCCTTCAAACAACAAGAAGCTTCTTCTGGAGAAACTAATTTATCATAATTTTCGTGGAAATACTTGTGAATATCGGCAATACGCCACTTTACTCGATCAGGTAACAAGAAAAGAAAAGAGCTGGCAGTGTGTTATGGTCCACCTATCATCATTTGAAGAAGCTGATCTTCGTATACCCATTCATGTCTTGGATTCTCTTGAGGAAGGACACAAAGTATGTGTCCAGTGATACAAATATAATTGTCGCCCAGCCTTACCACATCCCCGTACTTGCAACACGACCATGACGAGCTGTGGGTACGAACTGGAGTGGGAGATTCCATTCGGCAGGTGTGTGTCTCTTCATACTCAGCACTGTACAGTATTCCCAGCTTTGTCTAGCAAAGTTGGTATGAAGAAGGCAGCTTTGAAAGCAGAACTGGAGAGGTTTCTCAAACATTTTGAGAGATATTCAACCCTCTCTACAGCCATGATTCGCAATGCTGAGCATTATTTGGTGAAGGTGCTGAGATACCACAAATGGCTGTGACCTCCATGTCATAAGTGTATCAGGTCAATTTGCCCTTGCAGGATGGCTGAGGTTAAATGTTGCAAATTCTGTCGGTGTAAGAAACCATCACTCAATTCATGTAAAAATAAAATGTAATTGCCTGATATGATTAGCTTGAGTTCTGCTGCATTTTGGCATGTTTGAAACTGTTGCACTAATAATGAAGTAATCTTTCAATAGTAGTATTTAGGACAGTTATGAATGATAAATAATGATAATTCATGAAAGGTTCATTTGTACTATATTAAACACCTGATGTTTTCAATTATTGAACATCATTTTTTATTAATGAGAGCATTTTTAATGGATGAGGTTTATAATTATTATCTGGGATAAGGTAGGGAGGAGAATTTGTGTATTTGACTCTTTTTTTTTAAGTGTCACATGAAATGTTCTTCTGTATGCGAAGTTATGTCTCATTCAGTATTCTGCGGCCATTTTGGACGCCATCTTGGAATTATGCCAATTAGATCAACTCCAAAAAATCACAGTAATGGTACCAATCAATTATTTGGGGTTAAAAACATATTTATAGACACAAAGATTAACTTCTTGTGACACTTACTTTAGGAGATATGGTCATTTGACAAAATGCCCTAAAAGTCTTTATTTTAGGGGGTAGGGATAAATTGGGCCCCATGGGCATCATCCAGCACCCGTAGGTATGAAATTGAAACCTGTATTGCTCTGAGCACATATTGAAGAAACTTTTGGCCAATTTGTGGAACTCTGCTTACAGTATTGTTTGACTGAGAAGACATTAGACTTTCAACTACTTTCAAATTGAAAGTGATTTTTGAGTACAAATATGTAAAATAAGGTCATTTTATACCCCAAACCTTGGTTTATGACCATCAATAATGCTAAAATATAGTTAGCAACACAAAAACAATTGAATAAATAAAAATGAATCATTTAAGGGTGTCAAATAATTATTTATTGCATGAAACTCCATTATCGTCATTTTAGCCTTTTGGCGGCCAATCAAAAATCATAAATGTGCTCTGCTGAGAAAACGTACTTAACGTGGAAGTGTTACCCAAACTTTTTCTGAAGGCCTTGGCATATAGAACAAGAAAATGCAAGTTAACTCTCTAAAAGAGAAATGTACACGAACTGCTCCCCAGAGCCTATATTATAAGGCAAAGTTGAAATTGTTTTATTTACAGAAACTCTAAATTGATTGTAAAGGTAGATTGTCTAAAGAACTGTTTAACAAAAGACGACTAGAAACTTTAGTTTAAAAAAAGGGGGAGATGTCTCGATATATAAAGTTATATGCTGAATCTCGATAGTTAAAGAGATGTTAGTGTTTGAGTGATTAAATATCGTGAGATCTCGTTGTCACCATGAGTTTGAAGTAAGAATAAACCTCGTGTTAGTGTCTACCCGTTTCTTTCTTACTTGTGTTATATCACCCATAACACATAACGTAATAGTGTGTAATCACTAACACTGTACCTCGTCACGTGCTGCTTTCTAATTTTAACATTCACACTGAGAAGTGCAGTGGTCAAATGAAATAGTAAACTATCCGGTAAACTGACCCGAATTAAGTATAGAAGTTAAATGAAATTGGTGTCACTAAAAGTTGCAACATTAATTTCCATATGTAAATAAGGATGTTAATGTAAATACAAATGCACAAAGTTTAATGAAATAATTACACAATTTAATTTACCGTAATGAAGTGAAATGAAATATGTTATGTGAATCTTTTTTTTATAAATTATTTAGTTCTGCAAATAAACAGTTTTAAATTAAGAAGCATATTTTCGTGGATGATGAACACCTGAACATTTGATATATTTACACACATAATCAAATACATTTCCCCCACAAACTGTTCACCGAAATCCATGGTTTCTGCCAAATACTGCTGTTTATACTTTTCAGTGTACGTCTGACAAGATATATCTGTTTACAATCATGAAGACGTACTTATGCCACATGTCGAATCCTGACATCACAGAGTTTACATATGCTTGTAGAACTGTATCCGTTAATAGATTAAGAATTGTAAATAATGGCATACAATATACATCAAACACAATACATACTGAATAACCAGGAATGTTCATCTGGTACATATGGTCCTTGCTGTCTCTTGTGTTATGGAAATGTTTTATTTAACGACGCACCCAACACATTTTAATTACAGTTATATAGCGTCATACATACGCGTGCTGTAACCTCTCCGTGGTAGAACATTCTCTTTGAGAATGACCAATACAATACAAATTGAAATTTCGAGTAAAAGTCAGTATCTATCCGTGATATTTGTATTATTGCATAGTTCTTTACAATGTTTTTATTTAAATATTGACCTTTTATACTGATGTTGATCATCACCTTATTTGTTTACATTACCTTAGTTTGACACCCAATAGCCGTTGAACATTCCTGCCTATTTGGCATGTATCGTGTTTGATGAAATGAGTACTGAGGTGTACAAAGAACAGATATAGGTGTACAAATGTGAGCTTTAATCTTTCAAGCTACACTTGTCCAGCATTAGACGAGAGAACATGTTTCCCAGTACTTTTTTTTTGGTTTACCTTTTAAAAGGTGGTGTGTTTT
>JAECMU010057245.1:15333-28347 GCA_016106625.1 Dracogyra subfuscus
CTCCCAAGACCAGCTCTGCGAAACCAAATATGCATAAGACAGAGATCAGTGGAATACATATGACTGATGGCATGAACTCATGAATCACCATAAAACGGTAATGATATCAGTTGTTCGCGAAAGGTGAGTATATCTTGCCCCACCGGTGGCACCCGTCATGATCACAACCCGCAGCCATAAAGTCCACCATAAGGTAAAATACAACATTTTCACCAAAAAGATGAAAATGTATGTACAAGGTAAAAATAGGGTGTTGCATCAGACATCATTTTTGTCAATGATGCGTCATATCGTGAAATGGCCTCACAGTGTCGACCATAAACCTTTTTGAAAGCTTTCAGGAGTCCTTGGATGTTATAATCATGATCAAACCACTTTTTATACCAGAATGACATGTCTGTCTTTAACATCGGCATATGATCAGCATGCTCTTAGGTATCTCAGAAGTTGTGAAATGTAGACACCAAAAGCTGGAGCAGAAGGAATATTGCTCGACATGAATGGGAAATTGACATTTGGAAAGCTGAAGTCATACAGCTTAGTGTAAGGGCGAGTGCCGTTCTGAAGTTCTATGCATAGATCAAGATATGAAACAGATTGTTCACTGTCTGTGGTTTCTTTCATTTCTAACTGGTGGGTAAATCAATGAAAGGTAATCTGTGATCTTATTGTTATTGAATGATATAATATCATCAATATAACGAAATGTGAAGTTAAACTTACTAGCCAGATTCCTTTGTTTTGATTTAGCCAGATTAGTCAGAAAATCGTATTCTTTTTTATTTTATTTTTTAACGACGCACTCAAGACATTAGAATTACGGTTATATCGGCGTCGGACATATGGTTATGTCGAGAAATACCCCAGTGGTTAGCTGACGGGGATCGATATCTGATTCATATGCATAGAGAAACAAATCGGCGAGCAGTGGAGCACAGTTCGTGCCCATGGGGATACCTACTTCCTGTCTGTATGTCTTATCCCCAAATCGGAATATAGATATTGTCAATCAGGAAGTCCAGCATTTCACATATGTCGGTCTCAGTGTAGTTCTGCCTTGATTCACTTGTAGTCTTAACAAATTGTCCAGATCCATTGAATATAGCTATATATTCGTATCTTCGTGCACCTGTTTTAGTAACAAATGTCCCATTGTTGTCATGGGGTATTATTGTGTAGAGTGTTGAGAAATCAAATGTTTTAACACTGGTGAACGTTGATCTTGTTTAGGACTTGATAATTTCAAGTAAATCTTTGGAGTTCTTGAGAATCCACATGTGATTAATACCACTTGTCTCAAAGCCCTTTTGACAATATATTGAAAGGCCATCCTTGATGGTTGTCAGGATAATGGTTAGTCTTTGAGACAAGGATTTTGTGGTGCATTTGCTGGATCCTGCTATATATCTCTCCTTGTATGTAGCACCACTTGTATTTTTGTCAACCCCAAGTTCATTCAGGAGACAATTAATATGATGGTTATATTGTTAGAGGCTTTATCTGTGAGCATTATCACAAACTGTTCATGTAGGGCAGACAGACTCTCTATCACAGACGGCTGTGACAGAAAGGGCTTCCTGGTATAATTTGTTTTATTTCGTAGTTTGTGCATTTGCCCAATGACAACATCACGTATTGACTTGATCCATTCTGAAAGACATTCAACAGGTTCACTCTCACATTTGGCCCATTTTTTTGCATATTCTTCGACAGCATCCATAATAATTTTAAAATTAAGTCATCTGCAATTACGCCTCTTGTCGTTTCGTCCATACGGGTGCCCATCGACCATCCTGATTCTTTCAACCCCAGTCTAAGAGGGAGGGAACTGTTGGCTCGCCAGTCAGAGCTTTTTCCTCAGATGTATCCTGCTTGATGAGCTGCCTGCATTGTATGCTCCTTCAAAGCAGCTACCGTTGGTAGAATGTTCTCGATTTCTCTGGATCTTTTTGTGAACAAGTACATCCTAGTCTCATATAAACCATCCAATGCACATGCTTGATCGTAAAAAAAACACCATGAAGCGTTGAAGCGTAGTGATAGGCTTATTGGTAACATCCTCAGACTGCAATGCTAGTTTCACAAACTCTGCCACGTTTGGCATGCTGATTTCTTTCCACAGTTTGAAAAGCAAGATATGGTGTCACACCCGGTAAAAGCATGAACAAAAGGACAGCACTTTGGATTTAGCTTGAACAAAGTGAACTGCAATTTCATGTATCGCAATCTATCCAAACTTCTGACCAGTTCCAAAGGTCAGCCACAATTAAGGGAGGCCAGTCGAATAGAAATAAGATTTTGCAATGACAGCAACATCTGTATCAACAATTCGAATCATGACTTTTCCATGACCACATTGAGGCAGCATTCCTGACGTGCAACGTAATTCGGGTATCAGCCTCCTGTGCACATGGCTTGATCCTCTAAATGTTCATATCCTTGTCAGAACGAACAACAGTTTGACCAGTGGTGGATATGATGACTTGTCTTCAGAATTACATACAGCACATTGTTTTTAGCTAGAAACTCAAACAGTTCTTTCTTGTTCTCATCATTGTGAAGAAAACCTGACCAATTGCCTGGTAGCCTTGTATCCATAACAACACATTGTGTACCGTCACCTCAGGTGCAGAGAACCAAACATACATATAGCTAAGTGAAATGTGTAATAAAAAGGTTTAGTCCACTTACAGCACAGTCCTGTCCTGAAGATTCCTAAATATCCAAGTGGACAGACAAGTTCTGATTCTTCAAATTGAAAGGATTCATTTCTGACCTGAAACCCAGCAACACCAATGTCCAGCTGATTATTTTGTACAAGACTGGACATTCGTTCAGCACGTGCAATGAGCTGATTGTCTACTGTAATAAGGGAGCCATTTTGAGCAGGCACAGACCAGAACCATGTTATTTTAGCTGCAGGCATTCTTGATGAGTTCTCAACTTTCTGTCAAGTAAAAATCCTTGTATCATTAAATGTCCACGATAGACTAGTAAACCTTATATGTAGAAACGTTCATAACTATACAATTCATGTTAAAAAGAAAACACAAAAAAAAACAAGACCCCGCCCCACCTTCATCTTTACTACACGTCATCGAAGACAATTCTAATATGTTTTGTAAACTGAGTTGTAAACAGTTCAATACGGTATTGGAATAACCCTAAATGAGTTCAATATTGTAATGGACACTACTAGCGTGTTCATTAATTATTATTGTACCACACTTTGCTGTCGGCCCCTTTGATCTTACCCTTGGTGTAACCTATAGTTAGACGATGGGCGTGTCTAAACTAATTTCAGCGATTGCTTAATGGCTGAAGGAAGTTACACCTTCAGTTAACATAGCCCGCTAAAAATCAAAAGGGGGCGTGGTACAAGGGAGTTACACCCTAGATCATTACACACGTCACTCGACGGTCGCAGAAACAGTGGTCTAACTAGACGAAACAGTGGTCTAACTAGACGAAACTATCGTAAAGGTAACAGGTAACTACTACTGAGTATTTATAGTAATGTACGAAATCACGTGATTAACATGTTACTAGCAAATAGCTGATTTTGACACTTTAGCTTAGATAATTTATTTTACTCTTTAAGACGATATTTCGATGAACTTGTTACTATGTACATGGTACTGATTTTACTGTACTCTAAATAACGTAGAATGTGTTATTTCCCTTAGTTATGTTGTTTTGGTGTTTAAAATATTTCTATCTATTCATCGTTGTCCGCCATATTGATTTCACCGGGATCGAAAACACGTGTTAAAGGGACATACCCTAGTTTTTAAACACTAAGACATAGTTTTGACTATTAGAGGCCTTTTTTTTCTTTTTTCTTTTTTTCTTTTTTTTTTGTTAACTAAAATCATACTTTACTTAAATGTTATTGTTTAAAGTAGCCATGGTTTTATGTCGACTTATATCGTATAATGAATTGTTGTATATCATTAAAGGCACATTCCTGAGTTTGCTGCACCTTTTAAGATGTGCGGGCAGCATGGCCCAGTGGTAGAGTGCCCGCCTGATGCGCGGTCGGTCTAGGATCGATCCCCGTCAGCTGACCACTGGGGTTTTTTCTCGACATAACCATATGTCCGACGCCGATATAACCGTAATTAAAATGTGTTGAGTGCGTCGTTAAACAAACCAAAAAATAAAAATAATAAATAAAAAAAATAAAAAAATAAAAAAAACACTTTTAAGATGTTATCGACAAACAAAGATGTTTTAACGATTGTAATTAAATATCAAATATATTTTTCTACATAAAATATTAATGGCTGCATATTAAACGTGTTTCTGATCGTTCTAATATTTGTACTTAGTTAAATTTCACTTTAGTTCGTAAGAATGATTTTTTCGTTCGTACACAATTATTTGAAGACAAAATTTAGTTTTGGTTTCTTACAAATATTAGGACGATCAGAAACACATTGAATATACAGACATTGATATTCTAAACCAGAAAATGTATTTAATATCTAAGTTTAATCATAGAAATATTTTATTAGTCGGGATCATCTTATAATGCAGCAAACTCAGGAATGTCTCTTTAAGTATTGCTATGCCACAGAGTTTGGGGCAGGGTCTGCCTCTTCGTATTCACTGTATGAAAACTAAGAAAACAAGTAGCAGTAAACGTAAATGTTCGAAGTAAGTCAAATGGCCGACTCGATGTATGTTTCATAAATTATGCAGCCAATACTTACTTGAGTTTGGGGCAGTAAAGTGCACATAAATGCTCTGTACTAGTAGATTCTGGAACCTGCCCCACGTTATTTATTAGGTTATTTATCATTTTCTTTGTGAAATAGATCCTATCTGGTGTATGGTCAAGCCAAATTACGTAACGCGATTGGTTAAGTATGAAAAGTATAAAAGACGCGAAGGAACGTTTGTTTTTCACTTTGCACTTCGGTGTTAAAGTCGTGAGATCTAAAATAATAATAAAAAGTAAATGGAAGATTACCTTTATAACAAATAGTTCACTAGTTAGGCCTGACATTTAAAATGGAGATTGACAGTGTTTACAAGCAATTTAAAGCATTAAAACCAAATGAAATTATGATTGTGTCTGCATTCCTATTACACTACTTTTGCTAAGTTCGTAGCTCAGCTTCACTTCAAACACCAACACCAGACAGGATCTAATGATGTTGATGTTACTGAGTTATTTTGGCTGCTTATCTGCTGCAGTAAATAAATATGAACTGATGTTTTCTACCATTCCTGACTTGTTCCTTTTATTAGCTGGTTGGCTTACAATATGTATTCTACAAAGTCCAATAGCAAAACTTTTTTTTATTTTTTTTATTTTTTATTTTTTATTTTTAATTACTATAAAAAAAAACCCCACAAAGGTACTTCTATAAGGTCCATGTTATCGTTAATTTAGCAATATTAAATCATTATGATGCACGTCATAATGTTTTGTATCATCTTGAAAAACATAGCCATTAGTTTTACACCTACAAAAAAGTGAGTAAATGATAAATGCACACATGGAATGAATTTTCAAAACATCATTTATTACAATGTTATTATTTAGAAATCTGGACAAAAAGCAAAACTTAATCAATTTTTGAACCAAACTAGTAATTGTTTTCTTCTTCTTTTTTTAAGGTGAAGAATGCCACCCAAAAAGGGACAAATATATTTGCATTGCTGGAATGAGGATCTTTCACACATTCCTAACTATTTGCGTTTGTACCTGGTGTCGCAATTCCTCAAATGTGATTAAACAAACGTTAACTTGCATTCAGAATAACAGAATGCAATGCACGTGTGATCAACACGTCTTTGAAGGTAATATCCAACATTAACTATTATACACTTATAGTAATATTATTAAAATATTTTGAGATTTCAACATGATATTACAAACATATTTACGAAGAAGATCCACCCATGTAATTATAGCATTTTGTAGTCAGTTATAGTGTTTATGCAAATTTCACTATACCAGATGTTTATTAATAATTATGTAAACTTTCATTTAAAAAAACCCACCTAATATTTTTGTTTTAATTTATGTCTATGCTGTGATTTATTAAGCATACTGCTTGGTGTAGAGAAAACAAATAAGTAGACAGCCACTGTTTTTAGAAAAATAGGGTCAAATGCACATTCAACAATCAACACTTTTTTGTAAATTATGAACTAATATTATTAAAATCAAATGACATTTTAGCATGAAATTAAACACAAATATACTAAGAATATCCGCCTACGTAATGCTAACATTTTGTAGGTATTATTATTATTTTTGTTTTTATGATTATGTTTTTTAAAATTTATTGACCCCAGAAAACAAGTATAGTAGTACCAGGGTTGGGGCCCTGGTATCGCTACTTTACAATCATATAATATGTTAAACATTGTACATGTCAATCACAGTTCATAGTTTTATGGGGTTAACTGAGAAGCTAGAAATAAAGAGAAGGAAGGAGAGAAAGAAAGAAGATTGAAAGAGAGGACAAATTTAATTAATTTAAAGAATAAATTGCAATGGAAAATTGTACATGTATCATTATTATCATCATCATCACCACTACCGTCATTACAATTACCATTACTACTACTGTATTATTATGTCACATGTATAGGGAATATGTTGTGTATGGGAAGAAAAATAAAACATTGAAAAACATTGTGAAAAACAATTAAGAAGGTTTGCTTTGGACGAAATCTATTTCCAGATAAGCTAAATTTCTGCTTTTTACTGTTGGTAAAAAGTTTCGTTCAATAAAAAGGTCAAGCCAAGGATTCCATTTTTTATGGAAAGTTTCATAGCTACAATTTTAAAAAATTTATATTTTTCGATATCAAATTTAGGTTTTAACATATTTTCTAGGATCGATCCCCGTCAGCTAACCACTGGGGCTTTTTCTCGACATAACCATATGTCCGACGCCGATATAACCGTAATTATAATGTGTTGAGTGCGTCGTTAAACAAACAAACAAACAAACAATTTAACATATTTTTAACGCTATTTATATTTAAACATGTTTTCTGTATTTTCATACTGTAGATATAATACTTGATATTTTTAGTTAACTAATTTATGAAGCGACTGTTTTTGTTATTAGTTATACATACCAAATATGACGATATCTTTGTTGAAATTGATTTCGTTTCCTGTTTTACATAAAATCCATAATTTTACTTCTTTCCATAAATTATGAACTTTGCCACACTTAAAATATAAATGTATTAGTGTTTCTGGATAATTGCTACAAAAGCAACAAGTATTAGAATCAATATAATGAATCATATGTAAGAATGTGTTAGTCGCCAGAATTCTGTGCAGAATTGTATATTGAAACCATGCTAAGGATGTATCTTTCACGCTATGGAAAGGGAGAATATAAAACGTTTCCCATTCCTGTATATTATATATAAACCCCTCATTTGCATATTTTATTTGTGCTTTTGGTATTATTATTCTAGTATTTAGTATATCGTATATATGTTTGCAGCCACTTTTGTCGTTTAACAACATGCTTAGTTTAAATGGGAAAATATGATTTTTTAATGATGTAAACATATCATCCGTTAAGCTGTTTAGGTTATATATAAAGGATTTAATAGCATTTATTAATGAAGCATACTGCAAAAAAATTCGTAGGTATGTGATATTTTACTGTGAAATCTGCGTATTTTAGGAAGTCTCCTTGTTCATTCAATAGATCACTTATAAATATGATACCAGTTTTAAGATATTGTTTTGTATATATATATTTTTTTTATCTATACATATTTTACTGTTGTACCAAATATTTATACCCAGAATGTCATCTATATTACGTGGTTGTTGTTTTTGTTGTATCTGTAACCAGCTGTGTAATGTATCTCTCCAAAATGTCTTTAGTATTCGTTCACGTTTAAAAGTAATGAATAATTAAATCGTGTATTGATATACCTGTAATAGATTTAAAGAGATTAGTCCAATTTGGGTTAATAATAATCATTCGTCGAATCCATGCATTTTTAAGTGCTATAATTTAATTAGTTACGTTTATCATTTTAATTCCATCTTTGTAGTTTTGAGTTATTAAACTGCGTGCTAACTTTTCAGTACGGTTGCGCCAAATACATTTAAAGAATAATGGTTCACTTGGATTAGGTAAAGCTATAATTAGGTGTATTATTTTAGGAATTATTAAACATTTTAGAACAGTTATCCTTCCTAAAACAGTAAGCTTTCTAACTGACCATATTTTGGTTAACTTTTCCATTTCTATTATTTTCGATTCATAGTTTACTTCAATAATTCGGTCTAAATTCACAGAAAAGTTGATACCTAATAAAGTAAACGGATCTGATCCCCATTCTAGTTTCCATCTGGCATGGTGAAATACTTCCTTTGAATATGTTTTACTTCCTATCCAAATAGCTTTTGATTTAGAATAATTTATTTTGAGGTCAGATACTTCTGCATAATAGTCTAAAATTGACAGTGTATTGTGTAGAGATTCTGGAGAGCCATCAAGAATAAAACTAGTATCATCTGCATATTGTGATATTAAATATTCTTCTCCATCTATAGTGATACCTTTAATATTAGGTGAATTTCTAACTATGATGCCGAAGATTTCAACACATAAATAAATATATAAGGAGATAAGGGATCACCTTTCCTACAACCTCTTTCTAATTTAAATGATTCAGAAAGAAATCCATTTTGTATTATACTTGATCGGGAATTATTATACAATGTTTTAATCTAGTTTTTAATTGACGTTTTAAAGTTTAACATATCCAGTGTTTTATGTATAAAATACCAGGATATCGAATCAAAAGCTTTTTTTAAAATCAATTAATAGTAGTAGTCCTGGAATGTCATTCATTTCGGTGTAAAACATGATATCGTATATTAGTCTTGTATTTTCGCCTATGTGTCTACCCTTGATAAATCTGAATGACAAAACCGTATCCGTGGTCAGGTGCATATATCTGCAGTGTGCAGTCCAAGGGATGTTTAGGCAAGGTCGTGATAATTTCCATGATCCACCGTCGGGTGACTTGTCCTTAGGAATGACAGTCCCCAAGGAGATCTAGCACATCACGTCCTTCCTGCGCTGCCTCCAGAAGGACTGCCACTCACAAGACCAGCTCTGCGAAACCAAATGTACACAGGACAGAGATCAGTGGAATACATATGACTGATGGCATGAACTCATGAATCACCATAAAACGGTAATGATATCAGGTGTTCGCGAAAGGTGAGCATATCCTGCCCCACCGGTGGCACCCGTCATGAGCACAACCCGCAGCCGTAAAGTCCACCATTAGGTAAAATACAACATTTTCACCAAAAAGATGAAAATGTATGTACAAGGTCAAAATAGGGTATTGCATCAGACATCTTTTTTGTCAATGATGCGTAAGTTTGATCTTTGTTAATTATTTTATCAAGAACCCTTTTAATTCTGTTTGCAGTACAGCCAGAGGCCATTTTATATGTACAATTCAGAAGAGTTATACTATAACTTATAGGCCGTTAATTCTTAAAGAATTCTTTAGGTTTATTTGGTCTAGGAATACATGTTATAATACCTAACTTTTGTACATTAGACAATTCTTTAGTACTGTAACTATAATTAATAGACCGAACTATAAACTGTCCAATATCACTCCAGAAGGAAAAAAAATTCAGCTGTAAACCCATCCGAATCCGGAACTCTTGTAATTTTTCATATTTTAAAGAAATTTTAATACTTCTAAATATGTTATTTCACCCTCTAGCTCTTCTGCTTCCATGTCTGTCAAAATATTAAATTTAAACTGAGACATTATTTCTGTGATGTCCTTATTAACATTTTTATAGATGATGCGGTGTATAAATTTTGATAAAACTGTTTTGTTTCTTTTAGAATCTCATCTTGATCATTAATTTCTCTTCCATTTTCTAACTGTAATTTTGATATCAGTTTACTGTAATAATTTCTAGATTTTAAATTACAAAAATATTTTGATGTTTTTTTGCCTTCTTCGATCCATTTAGATCTTGATCTTATATAATAACCTTTACGGGTTTTTGTTTGTTTTTTCAGTTCTAATAATTTTCTTTTTTTACTTTCAATGGTACCTAAGTGGAACATATTCTCATCTTCTTCTAGTGCTTTGATTTCGTCACATATTTTTTGTTCTAATTCATTACGTTTTTTCTTTTTATAAGCAGAAAAAGCTATTGTTTTACCCCTTATTTTCATAAGTAATGTTTCTAAAAAAAAGTTGACTATTTATTACAATTTGTATTTCATCGTTTGGAACCATATTTAGATTTTTGAAATCATATACTGGTACAGCATACTGACATTTTACTTTAATAATTATTTCTTTTACGACATTTACATAATCCCTGTCCTTTAATAATGAATTATTAAATTTCCAAAGTCCTCTGCCTTTCTTTATTGGATTTAAAGTTAGAAGTAGAACTACTCCTGAATGGTCTGATCTATAACTATTTTCAGTTAAAACATTTTCAACAAGAGACATTAGGTTATTGGATAACAAGAAATGGTCTAACCGAGCTCGTTTAACTGGGGTTTTGTAGTTATTTATGTTATCCTGGCAACAGCTGCAAGTTTCAATATACCAGATTTTGATTAATAATTATGAAAACTTTAATTAAAAACTAATTTTCTTGTTTTAATTAAAGAAAATATTAAGTAGACGGCCACAGTTTTTTCTGATAAATAGAGTTAAATGCACATTTGGTCATCAATGCATTTTTGTAAATTTTTAGCATCATGTCCAAAATTAACTATTATACATTTCTAGTAATATTATGTAGACAGCCACTGTTTTTCTGAAAAATAGGGAGGAATGCACATTCGGCGATCAACGCTTTTTTATATTAATTTTTAACATAATGTCAAAAATTAACTATTATACATATCTAGCAATATCACTAAAACCAGTCGACATGTCAGCATGAAATTAAACACACACATATATACTAAGAATATCCACCTACCTAACACTTAACATTTTGTTGTCAGTTATATCATTTATTATTACCATAGCAACAGCTGCAAATTTCAATATACCACAATTATGAACACTTTAATTTAAAACTAATATTTTCCTGTTAATTTAAGTCTATGCCGTTATTTATTAACTACACTATTCAATTTAATAATATGGTCAAATGTACATACGATCAACAGTTTTGTAAATTATAGACATTATGTCCAACATTACCTAGACACCACAAATAGGTACCGGCCTCGGTGGCGTCGTAGTTATACCATCAGTCAACAGGCTGGTAGGTACTGGGTTCGGATCCCAGTCGAGGCATGGGATTTTTAATCCAGATACTGACTCCAAACCCTGAGTGAGTGCTCCGCAAGGCTCAGTGGGTAGGTGTAAACCACTTGCACCGTCCACTGATCCACTGATCAACAAAGCCCATGGTTTGTGCTATCCTGCCTGTGGGAAGCGCAAATAAAAGATCCCTTGCTGCTAATCAGAAAGAGTATCTCATGAAGTAGCGACAGCAGTTTTCCGTAAATAAAATGTGTTGAGTGCATCATTAAATAATTTATTTATTTTTCTTCTAAAAATATGTATACGTTCTCTATTACTTTATATATGTTTGTCAAATGACACGATGTAAAAAAAAAAGTATATGCCTCTTCACTTCCTGTCGTTTTCAAATGTACATAATTAATTCTGTTACAATGGAGCGGGCAGCATAGTGGTACAGTGCCCGCCTGATGCGCGGTCGGTCTAGGATCGATCCCCGTCAGCTAACCACTGGGGTTTTTTCTCGACATATCCATATGTCCGACGCCGATATAACCGTAGTTAAAATGTGTTGAGTGCGTCGTTGAACAAAACACAATTTTAAAACACAATTAATGTTACAATGGTAACCAAATGCAAAAAAGAGGAAACGTGTCCAATATGAAATGAATTTATTTGAATACAAATCACTTTATAATGACTTAACAATAAGCTCCCAGCTGTTTACAAGAGAAGGGTGAACACTGTGAATTATGTTACAATGGTAACCAATGCAAAATACAGATTATTATGTTTATTTTTAAACATCATTTTCAAGGACTGAGAAAAAAACCCAGTGTATAGTGACATAATTGTACTATGGCTGTAAAAAAGATTAATTGTGTTATCACGGTAACCAGTTAAAAAACTATGTGTTACCATGGTATCCAGTTCAAAACTGTTACCATGGTAACCACTGGAAACTATTTGCTGTGTACATGTAACATTTGGGTTACTATATCAAAAGTAAACAACACCAGTAATCAATAATGTAAGGGTATTTAAAAACCCCAAACATATTATAACTGTTGCTACTTGGGTTTGGAATATTTTGAAATTGGACACTGCATTTCATGTACAAATTTAAACAGCCGCATTCTTACTATAATCCTTCCACAATTATTAAAATGTATACATTAATTTTCAAGATTTTATAGTACATATTATTACCCTTTATACCGTTTGCCAGAAACCCTAGACACTGATATTAGAATACTAGAAATAGTAAAAAAAAGATTTTCTGCATTACAGTAATTTATTGCGATACAAAATACTTGCAATAGTGCTTCACACGGTGACAACTGTAAGAGAGAAAACACGTAAAAAAGCAAAAGGTCCATTCTCTAGAAAATGGTTTATACCCACAGAAAGAAGCAACGACAACATGTGATCCCTAATTAAATATGTATACATAGAATGCATCCAGTTTTGAACACTTATGCATAATACAAAATGGATCTAATTATCACCTGAGTAAATTGCTGACCATAACTACCAAACGCATGAAGTGTGGGGCATCTATTTTTCTTGGGGAATTAAAACGACCAAATTCATGATTTGGGGTTTTCCATGCGTGAGAGAAACTGCCGAATCAATTTGGTTGAAAATGGTCTAGTAGTTCTCAAGACATAACAGTTTAAATGCATTTGGCTTATATGACAGATTGTTTAAGAAATTTGTCTCCTCCCTGAGGGCAGGTCCGGGGGGGGGGGG
>JAECMU010057250.1:0-10022 GCA_016106625.1 Dracogyra subfuscus
GGGATCGATCATAGACCGACCGCGCATCAGGCGGGCACTCTACCACTGGGCCATGCTGCCCGCTAAAAAGAAAGAAAAAGAAGAAAATAGGAGATAATAATAATAATAATAATACAATTACTGAATTAGTAGAATTGTATTATGAAATTTAAAATATGATGCTTATTTACAATAATTATCAGAAATTTCCATAAATAGCGTTCCAACCACTAACACGTATCCTATATTGTTACAAGCGTTTTCCCGACCCTGAACGCAAAAATATTAATTTGAAGAATTACTTGAAATAAATGAAAAATAATTAATTAAACTTTTTATATTTTTAAACTGGTTTATAAAGTTGTAATAAAATGTAAAATATAGTTATTATACAAAGTAATTAAAAAGCGTACTTGGTCAAACTATATGGTCCTGATGAAGTGTGTGTGTTTTTTTTTGTTTTGTGTGTTGTTTTGTGTGTTGTTGTTTTTTGTTGTTTTGTGTGTGTGTTTTTTTTTGTTTTTTTTGTTTTGTTTTTTGTTTTTAAATATTTCCATTATCCCCAGAAACATAGGAGATGTCAGGGTTGGGGGGCCCTGATTCATCACCTTACATAGTCTTGAATCCTTTGTTTACCTAATATGGGGAAATATACCACTCAAAGTCCACCACGGGAAAGCAACATTTTGCCAAGCGTACACCTACCAAAACCACCAAAGAAAATACCCCCAAATCAAAGAAAATCTGCGGCAGCATGCCAATATAAATTTCAGCTAACTTTTATTTCATAAAACAACTCTAAACCAATGCAATTCCTAGTAAGCCCTGAGTAGTATGTATTAAATTAATATTTTTTTCACACATATACTTTACAAGACAAACATACATTCATACACACTCCATTCAATATGTTACAATTAACTATTTTCACAAATTGTTGTACAGCATACACATGCATATATTTTTGAAAATATCAGTCGCACAATTGCATTTATAATGTTTGTCACATGTTTTCTGAAAATAATTGAAGCATGGTCATTTACATGTCATCATTGTATGTTGTGATGTTTTAATAAGTTTTGTAACAAATTAATCACTAATATACAAAATTACATTCATGTAAAATCCCACAATGCCACATACACACTTCTTGCCAATTTGAATATTATCATTGTAAAATAAAGGTTCGGTTATAAAGGCTTGCAAAGAGTCAACAGGGACTCTCTTTGCAAATTCAACATATGCTTCCAAGCAGTTTTTCCAAAAAGGATTAGTTAAATCATTTATTTTAGTATTTTTGAAATAAAGTAATTCCCAAATAAACGTAACTGTTTCCAAAGTAGATTGTTATTATCTGATCTGATTAATTTTCGAATCCATGTAACTTTTAGAGATTTAACAAAACTTGTTACATTAATCATACTCAGGCCTCCTTCTTTAATAGATCGGCAAATTATATTTTTTATTGATTCTGTCCGGTTTCTTATTCCATAAAAAGGAAAATATTATTTTATGTAATTCCTTCATAAAATGATCTGAAGGATTTGGGAGAGTCAGGAGAAGACAATTAAGCTTTGATATTAATAAAGCCTTTATGACTGCAATCTTACCTACATAAAGAAAACCGAGATGTGTCGTTCATGGAAAGGTCGAGAGAGCTCGAGCACAATCGTCTGAGGGAGACTACCATATTGCAGTGCACTTCGATATCTCCGTTCATCTTAGCAAAGACAGTTTATATTCTCCCAGTGCACAAGACATTCTTTCATGTTTGTGTTAAGGTCTCACTACACAGATCACTTCCGGGTGAGAGTTCATTTATCACGGTCCACTATAGTTCCTAACTGTGACACATTTTATGGTTCACATGTTCACTTCTAGGAAATAGTGAAGAATTAAAACAATATGTATGTTTAATGGTAAGACTTCTGGCTGTATTTTGCCCATGCTATTTGGTAATATTGTACTTCGACCATTCGGGACATGGGTATATAGCACAAGTGACAGCTGGAGTGAATCGGTTAATGAAGCACCTGTTCGGACCGGTAGTACAGCCAGATGCGGACATATAGCAAAAACTTTTGGAGTGAAAATAAATGTTTATATAATGTATGTTCGCAATGGTGTATGTTGTTAGTGCCAACGAGAACCCGTTCTATTAGCAATCTTCGTTTGAAGTCGGGCAATTTAACATGGGTTTCAATGGCAGATGACATCTGTGTAGTGAGACCTAAGCGCACATGCGACATCAATCATTACGTCACAAGTAAATGTTTATCTATAGGAAATGACGTCACTATGGCATGGTAGTTACCTAAACATCGGACGTACAAACAGATCTCTCAACGAACACCCATTCCCACTAGTATTATCAAAGGGACTATCCCGTGTCTGTTGCCATTGTAAAAGACTCGACAAATAAAACATATGTACATTATGCAAATCACAAGTCACCCATACTCCAAAGATTTTTTATAAAACTGCAAAATGTACGCCCATTTTAACGGAAGTAGCAAAAGTCCCGGTATGGTCTAAAACTTGGACCCTTCCCTCTATTGGCACATGGTGAAAACAGTGAAATAGTTACACTACGGTACATGATTTGCCAACAGAGCTCGGTGCAGACAAGACCGGGGAGGGATTGATGATATTAAAGATAAATCAAAATAAAATAAGTTCACCAGTATGAATGTTTCACCAATATGAATGATTCACTTTGCTAGTTCACTGTCAACGTACATATTGTATAATTGTAAAACAAGTCAACGTACACATTGTAAAACGAAGTTCTATCGATAGGACCTACATGCATTTTCAAGAAAATGTCCCGTGAACGTGAGTTGGAATCTTCCGTGGAATCTATATCCTGGTGTCATCAGTTATAGTTTTCCATGGGCAGTCACCATTTTCTCGATACTGGAGTGTAATTTTCATCACGTGTTATCGAACTCTTGCATGAAACTTCTTGTGTATACGGAGCTCTCTGACTTTAGCCACTAGTTTTCCACGAACGGCACGCTGGAGGAAGGTCCGTTTGAATACTTATTTTTCTGTCAACAAGTGCCTTACGGTGTTTCCAAACTGCGTTCAAAACAGCCTCCCTATCCATGAATGTCACGGATTTTATAATAACTGGCGGTGGAGCTGGGTTTTCGCTGTTGTCAAATGGCATTTTGCGGGGGAATCTGTGAATATTCGCAAACATTATAGAATGAACCTGATCTTGAGGTAACTTGAGTTCCGTTTTCATCAGCTTTTTAATTTGATTTTCCAACAAATCAGGCGAATCATTCAAGGCACCAGATAACCCATAAACTAACAAGTTGTACTTTCGTGAACAAAATTCTTGGTCCAGGGCTTTTTCGGTGAAACGCGATCTCAAGTTCGGAGATCGTTTTACGCAAATTCTGTGTTTCTTCATTACTAAAATCAATACATTTTTCAACATCCACTAACCGTTTGGTCACACTTTCGAGTTCACTTCTTAGAAGAGTAACTTCCCGGATGATTGTGTCCGTTTGCTCCTTAATTAATGTTTTCATGAATCGTTTCAAATCCGTCTCCGTAGAATCAGACATGGCGGCCGGCGTCGCGCTTGACGTTTTGGCATTAACGCTGGTTTTTGTTTCAAAAATATCAGCAGCCGAACCTTTGGTGTACGTTTAGAGTTGACTATAAAATGTTTTAAGTTGCTTTGGCTCATTATTCCGTCGATTAACGAAGATTTTGCCTCCACCCAAGCTTTTCTACTCACCCACGTTAAACGGCATGACCGGAAGTCCTCTGATGAAGTGTTTTTAATACGTGCGTATGTCAACGTCATAAAGTATTTTTCAAGAAGCATATGATGCAAATTAAGCTATAATTTTATTTTTGTACCAGTTTTTAATTTTTTCTCATGTAGTTTCGTGTTTCAAATGTTGCATTATGGGAAGGGTAATATCCTCATTTCGTCTTGGCCTGGAACAAAACGTGATACTATAGTAGTACTGAATGTTTATCGGATATTGGGCTTTCAATCACAGTGGCTAACTCCATGCAGTAACCACCGTATCATATGCTAGTGTCATTGGGAAATGGTTTATTATACTGTCTTCAAGTAGGCCTACCTATGATGTGCTATACTAGTTAGCCTATATTTCCCTGAATATCTTGAACCATATATACAACATTACTCCTGCGGTCACCCATAAATTGTAAAATAGTTTTAATATTTTCTTAGTGGAAAATATTCTGCATTGGTTTAACGTACATTTACAAACCAATCACCTTGTCGGTACTGTAAAAAAATAAAATGACGTCACGTAGTTTAAAGAGTTTGCGTTTATGTCTTTCTGTTTTGATTGCTAAACTTGTACTAAAAGCTGGCAAAAGGTTGTGTAATCGTCGGAACTCGGACTTTACACATTTCACAAATAAATTATTCGTCAATCCATTTAAGAAAGCATCTTCCATATCAACACCTATAGGTGTCATTTTCACATCCAACAAGGAAATTCCAACACCACCACAGCAGACATCATCACAAAAGGAGAAAAGCGATTTAATAAGACGTTGTCATTCGCATCTCAGAGTATAAATGACAGTGATGATAATCATGCATTTTAAGTGTTAGATGAACCGTCCCTTGACGCAGACATGCATACTGATGATACAACAGAAACGATGTCACTTCCGAAGCAGCGTTAAAAATACGTTTTTAATTCCACAAAAAACTCTAAAACATTTCCTATGTATTATTTAAAGATACGAAAAAATGTCACTGTCACTGTTATTCATCCTGCATGAGGTATTCTGACGCCAACAAAGACTTGTTTTGGACAGGAAATGTTTTTGTTTTGGAGGTCGGTTTATCAGATTGATGAAAGGGTTTTCTCACAGGGATATTATCCTGGACCACTTCAAGGAGTTCAACCCGCACATACCAACTGCACGAAGGAAAGATACTTCCTTCATTATGACTTGGAATCAAAGACAAATGCTCATGTGTTCAGATGTTACATGCAATTAAATTGTACACATAAACTGAGTTTCAACTTTTCAAATGCGTTCTTATTTCTAAAACAAAACCCCCCCAAAATCCCACCCAAGTATTGTTCAAGACCTGTGAATGCTTATATATAATTGGTTTATTATTTGATGACATGTACATTCAAAGGCAACGTGAATAGTCTATTTATCCTATAACTGCTCGTGTTACATCACTGACACTATGTGATACCACTGACAGCAGTAATGAAACATTTAGGTTGTCACACTCAAGATGAGAAACATATCAGAGGTTTTAGATTTGATAAAAACGCATTGTGATGCAGTATCTTTAATGTGACGTCACAATTGTAATTCCTATTTTTTTCTCTGTTCAGTTTGAAAAAATAAAAAATACAAATCGCGAAGGTTGACCATCTTATTTATGTCACTCACGTTAGGCAATTTTCAAAACGTCACATAAGACTAAAACCATATCTTAAATGGCGAGAGTGAGATAAATATAATAATCAACCGTCATTCGCTGTGGAACTTTCATGTCAACAATACAACTTACGTCATATTGTCATTAAAGTTTGTCTAAACACATCTGAAAACCCCCAGATGTAGGTCAAGGGTCAGTCAAGGTCACAGTGACCTATTCGAGATACACGGCATGTATCCATGTACTAGGATTGCTGTTTTAGGTGTTCAGTGGCGAACTAACAACAAACTGATATTACACTGCAATATAACGCTGATTTATTAAATAATACGCATGTATATAAAAACTAAATCATTCATTCCAATGAAAAGGGAAACGCAGTGTCCTTGGAGATGACTCCTAGTTGAAAACACTCCTCGTACACAGTCAGTGCACTGGTGCCCGCCTGGTCTGCCGTGATGGACAACCACATGTCTGCGGACAGCAGACCTTCCAGAGTATAGTTGGCCGTCGTCTTCACAGACTGTTCTGAAAAACAAAATTTGGAACATACGATTAGGTGTCCTAAACCCGGGGGAGCAGTCGAAGATATGCCTAAACTATAAGAAAATTCTTGGATGGATAATTATATAATGACTTTCCAAAACGTATTTGCTTAATTTAGCTTCCAGGGTATATACATTTTCATCATGACACTTTTTAAGTGTATTAATATAACTCGTTTCCTTAAAATAACACAACAAACTTTCATCATTTTTGTTTTGGCCGTCAAAATAACGAGGTTTTTCTTTAATAGCCTTTTTGTGATTGAACACAATCGGGAATTAAGTAAACAAATGGATGGAGTGTTCATTTTAGAGCCGTATCGCAATATTATTTTAATCAGAAAGACATCCAGCATGTAGCTGTAAGACAAAATGTACTCACCGTCGTGTAGCGAAGCGAGCTTTATCCGCCATTTTGGTAGTAGTATACAAAGTTCAAGCACGTGTCATACGGTTTAGGTTGGACCCCTTGGCTAATAACTAACCACTAACTCACTGTCCTGGGTAGACAACCCAGACAGCCTTCTAAAATAGACAAAAACTCGACTCCATAACTGTTACTTCTCAGACGCACGTGTTTCTAAAAATACGAGAACTGTATATTGTGGTAAAAACACCAGGATGACCAAAAACACTTCGAATGTACGGAAATGGATAATATAAACAATAAAATCTAAGTAAAGTATTTTTTAGTTATTAAAAACAGCTTTACTAGTAAAATATATTCCTTAGTGTTTAAAAACTAGGGTATGCTCCTTTAAATGTTGTTTGTGGTTTATACATATTTTCGTGGTTATTTTCAATTAAGGTGTCACACCTCAGCTATCTGCACTGTCTGTTCAGGACAGAGGTTTAGTTGTTAATGTGAGAGAAGACGGTGCAGTGGTCTTACATCTACCCAAATGAGTCATTAAACTCGCTCTTAGTGGAATCAGGTACCGGGATGCGAACCCAGTACCACTAAAATTGAAGTATTTATATATTCCTGCGATATTGTTATTCGTCAGTGCTGCAATACCGAGAAGAGTAACTAGTTTACACACTTTTGCCTGATGTAAGAGATAAGTCGGTGTAGTTGTATTACACCTACCCACTGAGTCGTTAACCTCACTCTGGGTGGATCCAGTGTCTACCAGCCTTAAGACCGATGGCTTAACCACTATACCACTAAGACTGGTTACTCTTTAGAAAACATATAATTCGGAGGCCGGACTCGGGATGGGCGTGTTCGAAACCCCAGTGGTATATGAGCACGATAAACTAGTTAAAATGAAATGGAAAGATATAGTGTAAATAGGTGTGGTCGGTTTTAATCTTGAAAATTGATTTGATTGGCCAATCAAATTTCATGTTACATGCAGATAGAATTAGACTTGAACTGATGTTTAACATATGATTACTTGGACACGTGACACGGAGACGGCGAGGAATTCGTTGCCGCCACATTGACTATTCGTATCGAACAGCAATAAAGGTCAAATAATATATAAACAAAGTCGCTGTTGTCTTTCTAATTTGAAGCACACCCGTAAATTTGCCTGAGCTATATATATATATACATACATACAATACAGCTGTAATGGAATTTCCTATTTATAGCAGTTTTATTGCAGGTATAATCTTAAAGTATGTCTGCTATGTTAAACAAACCCGTTTTGTTTGTTACTGTTCTTACCAGTACCGTGGATAACGTAACGTCTGAGCTGCGACAGAATGGGTGAGGAGTAGGGGGGTGGGGGGTGAGGTGGGGGGGGGTCATGTACTAGTTCGTCGTTTCTCCAAACATAGCCTGTAATTATAGTTAGAAAATCGTGTTACAACAGATCAACTCAGTGTTATTCCAATACAGATGTTGTGTTTTATTTTTCTGTAACCAGATTTGCGAGGGAGGGATATAGGGGTAAAGTGCTCGCTGGATGCGCGGTGAACTCATGAGCTATTTCTCGTTCCAGCCAGTGCACCACGATTATGTACATAACAGATCACTTGCTGGTAATGGAAAATTGTAGCGGGTTTCCTCAAAGACTACAAATAAAAAATATAAAATAGTGGTGTCGTTAAACAAAACAAACATTAACTTCTAACCACCCTCATAATCGATAATGTGTGTGTGTATGTATTGATGTATGTACGTATGTATGTACGTATGTATGTACGTATGTGTGTACGTATGTGTGTACGTATGTGTGTACGTATGTGTGCATGTGTGTATATACACACACACAAACACACACACACACACACACACACACACACACACACACTCTCTCTCTCTCTCTCTCTCTCTCTCTCTCTCTCTCTCTCTCTCTCTCTCTCTCCTCCCGCACACATGTAAATACATATGCGGGGGCATCTCCAAATTTCCCTCCTATTTATTTGATGACAGCAGTGTTTGTTTGCCTCTTGATATTGCCTTTGTCTCCGCCAAACCGACGAAGAAAACATGTTCTTGGTCTCGTGTATAGTGTGATTACTAAAGTTATTATATAAAATGTTTGGATCATCGGCGTTCTTTCGATATCTGCTGAGAAAAAGAAAACCCATACAATTATGGTCACGCATAGCAGAAAGCGCATATACAGTCTGGTCTTTGTTTTCATCAACACGGGTGTCCTACTGCAAGTAGGTTACAATCCCACCTACAACAACTGTCACACCCTTGTTGAAGAAAACAAAACCACACCACATATTCGCACACAATCACAATCATATCTGCTAAATCATTAGTAGATTTATGAAGGGCGGGGTTAGCGTTTCTTTAATCAAGTTATGCGACTCGCCCATAACACGGTCTCGTCTTTACAACTTCTGGTTGCATACCTTTATCAAAACAAATAACACCAAGTCCTCGATACTGTTTATAAAGGCTCGTCGCAAATATTCTAACGCCGTGTAAAATGCAAAGTGTTTGGCTCTGCACAACATGCAAGTGTTTGGATCTGTTTAACACTTTAGAGCAAGAATAGGCGAAATAATGAGTAGCGCTTGGCCGGAGGACCTTCAGAGATCCGCGCCATTCAAAAACATTGTGTATTCTTACAATCCCGATTGCCATCAGCCCATTTCGTTAACTGTCATTATGCCGGTGAATTAAGAAATATAGGCGCGTGGGTGGGCAGTTGTCGCTGATTACTTCACGAATTATTCAGTCATTTTTGTATAAACGTATTGTTCGTCAAACGTGCATGCTGTATTCTCGGAAGGTTAATTTTGTATCGGAAAAGGAAGATAATTGCACCTAGTGTCCATTCTGTCGCTTTAATTGCCATCACAAACTGACGTGCGTTTCCCATCGGGTATCGACTGCTTGGTTGGTCCTTACGGGTCGAGACATGGACACTGTGACGGTTAGGTGGATGGTTTTTTCTACACTACTGGCTAACTTTTTATGTCATTCCAAATTCGTCCACGACAACCATCATGGCTGGAAACAGGCGCACATCGAGAACTTGAGAAAAAGGGTCTTCCGGTCGTATGGCAATGGGACGACGGTGCAATACGGACATTGGCGGAACAATACGAAGGCGCAATCTACGACCCTTGCTTCCCTAATTCGCCATCAAGATTCGGTGTCCGCAAACCCCAGCTTAACCAGATCTTTCGTTATAGGTAAGTAATCATCAGTTCTGAAGCATTGGAAATGCAATATATATTATGATTTAATTGATATGGTTTAATGACTATCTGCACGAAATATATAGTGACTACTGAAAAAGAAAAAAAGAAAGAAAGAGGAAGTGCCTTTTACTTGAGGTGGGCCTAAGACATTATTACCATTGTCCCTAAAAGGTTATATCCCGTTACAGTGTACATGATCAAAGAAAACATATATTACGGGTTGGTGTATATAATACCTATTGTAATGGACCGGCCTCGATGGCGTCGTGGTTAGGCCATCGGTCTACAGGCTGGTAGGTACTGGGTTCGGATCCCAGTCGAGGCATGGGATTTTTAATCCAGATACTGACTCCAAACCCTGAGTGAGTGCTCCGCAAGGCTCAATGGGTAGGTGTAAACCGCTTGCATAACTGGTTCAACAAAGGCCATGGTTTGTGCTATCCTGCCTGTGGGAAGCGCAAATAAAA
>JAECMU010057263.1:0-14470 GCA_016106625.1 Dracogyra subfuscus
CACACACACACACACATATACACACGTGTATATATATATACACACACGCACGCACACGTATATACACGCATATACACACAAACGAGATTCTACTCTGTGTGTGTGTATATATATACACATAGACTATATATGCATATAGCAGTCCTTTGATGTACCATTTATTGATCACTGGTTGGAACACATGACATAACTAAATGAGAAAGAGATTTTTTTTTTAATTGAACGACGCACTCGATACATTATATTTATGGTTATATGACGTCAGGCATGTTAAATGACCATTAAGATGGAAGGAAACCCACTATCGCCACATAGGCTACTCTTTACGATTAGCAGCAAGGGATCTTTTATACCCACCATCCTACAGACAGGATAGCATATACCACGGCCTTTATACACCAGATATGGAGCACCGACTGTAACGAGAAACGGCTCAAAGGGTCCACCAGGTGGGATCGATCCGACGTCTCGCCGTACCGTGAGCGGACTCTCTACCTCAGATTTACGTCCCGCTCCTAACTAAATGAGTCCAACGAGGAGGACCGACCTTACATTACTCAAACCGCATTCGGACGCTCTTGCGCTGAACTCTTCCTATTATGACATCACAGTTTGTAGGAGAGGGAAGGGGGAGATATATATATATATTTGTGCTCGTGCTCTATATATATAGAGATAGAGATAGATATAGAGATAGATATAGAGATAGATAGATATATAGATATATAGATAGATATATAGATATAGAGCACGAGCATACCTCGGGCAGGATACCACATACTACGGCCTTTATTATATCGATTGTGGCGACTGGCTGGAACGAGAAATAGCTCAATGGGTCCACTAGGTGAGATCGATCTGACGACTCGCCGCACCTTGAGTGGACACTTCCTCAACAAATGGATTATGCACATAATGTACTTTATTTTCTAGGCATTCTCCTGTAAAATCTCTGTATTGCTGCTTTACAAAGGAACTTACAAAAAAAAAGTAAACTCTATTAGTGGTCGTTATATACAGTTAAAATAGATGCATAAAGTAGTGTGTGAAATGCCCGCTATAGAGGAGTGGTTGTTAAATAAAAATGTCCATGTAACAGGTGCAACCGAACATGTCGGTCTTGTTCATACGAACATTACTTATATAGTGCTGAAAATAGTACAAGAGTATTTTTTTCAATGTAATATTGATTTATTATTGAGGTTTCACACCACTAAGTTGGTGCTAATAATGTAACACTTTAGGAGATCCTACAGTGGGGATTGAACCTGTGATCCTGCCGACCAAGGGACACTATATTTGACCTAAGGGCATTGCCTCAAAACGACAAAAGAAGAAAAATCACTAAAACCGCCAATGTAAATTGTGACATTTGTGGTTTATGAGTTGCGACATTTGTGGTCGATTACGACATTTGTTGGCGTTACATTGCGACACTTGTGGTCACTACAGGCGACCACGTATTGTGCCACCGTTAACGAATCGCAAAATCTGGGGGTATCGCCGATGTTCTCGTGCAATGTATTCTGACTAGTGGAGTCCAGATTCACGCTGGATTTTAGGATATCCGTGATCGCGTTTGGCGACGTCGAAATGAACTCCAGGCAAACGTCAACCTCGGGCCACAAGACAAAGTTGGTGGTGGTTCAGTTTTTAAATAACCCTACTGAATAAGGAAATATTTAAAAAGTATAGGGACCGTAACTGTGGTATTATATAACCATTACTATAGGAATATTTGGCACCAAAGTGTAAATTTTAGGCTCGTATGTCAAATATTAATGAAATATCAAGATTAAAATTTTTAAAGAGACATTCCTGAATTTGCTGCATTGTAAGATGTTTTCGAAAAATAAAATATTCCTACGATTAATTTTCACATTAAATATATTTTCTTGTTTAGAATATCAGTGTCTGTATAGTCAATGTGTTTCTGGGCGTCTTAATATTTGTAAGAAGCCCAAACTGGATTTTGTCTTCAAATAATTTTGTACGTACAAAAAAAATATATTTTAGGAAATAAAATTAAATTTAACCTAGTACAAATATTAGAACGATCCGAAACACGTTTAATATATAGATACTAATATTTTATGCAGAAAAAATATACTTCACATGTAATTACAATCGTTAAAAAGTCTTTGTCAGTCGATAACATCTTTAAAATTGCAGCAAACTCAGGAATGTCCCTCTATGGGGGAAATGCGTTGCCAGACGGCAGAGTAGTACGGTAAGTGTAGTAAATTAGCGTCGCATTTATTCTACTAACAATTTTTAATCTGTTTCTATTTTAAAGGGACAGTCCTGAGTTTGTTCCAATTTTTAAGATCTTATCGACTAACAGACTTTTTAACAACTGTAATTTCATATCAAATATATTTTTTCTGTATCAAATATTAGTGGTTGTATATTAAACATGTTTGTGATCGTTGTAGTATTTGTACTAGGTTAAAGTTCATTTTATTTCCTAAAAACAAATTTCATACGTACGAAATTATTTAAAGACCAATTCCATTTTGGGCGTGTAACACATTTTAACACGACCAGAAACACTGAATATACAGACACTGATATTCTAAACAATAAAATATATTCAATGCGTATTTTAAGACGTTAATAAATTGTATTAGTCGGAAATATCTTAAAATGAAGGTAACTCAAATAGGACTTCTAGGCATAACATTTTACCTGGGTGTTTTAGCCACCTGCTACCATCACTGTTGTGACAGTGATTCATGAGTGCAAGTCATCATGTTAGGTGCTAGGTTTAAGGTTAGTACACTCGTTTGAGTGGAAGTCCTCTTTTTAGCAATCAAAATTGATGCAATATCCAATAAAGGATCTCCTAACGAGTGGCTTTCCTCCTGTAGACGATGCAATATTTTTTCGTCAATATTAAAATGTCAGGTAAACATTTCATATTTCAAAATTAAAACATCTAATTTGAAATAAAAATACAACAAAAAGATGCAAATTTTAGTTTTATTCAATCATCACCAACTGATAAATTGAACATATCATTGGGAAGCATTTAATTTGTGTTACGACCATGTAATGATTTGATCACAACTTTTATTTTAACAAATAAACATGCTAGGCAAGTATGAGACATGAGACCACAAGAAAAAAGTATGTATAGTATTGGAAAGAAAAATGAGATAAAATGAATTGTTTAGGCCACACGTATGATTTTTGAGGTGATCATTTTCCATTGATATGGCGATATATCAAAATATTTACAAGAATATAAACAGGAAACTGTAGTCAAATATGTTTAAATACAGAACATATAATGGAAAAAAAATATTTCAGAAATTTATATGAAACCTAAATATTTCTGAAATTTATATGAAACCTAAATATGTCAGAAATTTATATGAAACCTAAATATGTCAGAAATTTATATGAAACCTAAATATTTCTGAAATTTATATGAAACCTAAATAATTTGGAACAAAACTAAAAAGATAATATGTCAAAATATTATGATTAAAATTAATTAAGGATATGTGTCTAAACTAGAGAGAAATTTGTTTTAGGAAATGTTGGGTTTTTTTCAATCTGAACTAAAAATTCAGCAATTTCTAAATCTACTAAAAAGGTTACATAGCAATAAAAAAAAAATTCAGCTTTTGCAGTTTTCACCAAAATGTAAGCCTGATTAACTGGGACTTGGCCACTTTATTCAAAGACTGAAGAACGGTTCAAAACTAAATGTCAAAAGAGAACAAAAAGCAAATGAAGAAAGAGCTTTTAAGTTTTCTTAAATTTAAGTTGCTTTCAAATAAAATATCCACAAATAATCAATTTGAAAGTAGTAACCAATTTTCTTTTCAAAATATTTTAAAAGATAAATATACTTTGTCCAATACTATGAAACACTAATTTCTATTCTCTTGTTTATGTGTGCATTACATTACTGTAAATCAGGAAATATTAGTGACAATGAAATATTAGTGAATTTAGTGAGGCAATAGAAACCTTAACATTTGAGGAGGCTAAATTTAAATAGATCTACAAGAGACCATTCTGAAAAATGTTTGTGCAATTGTTTTGTTGGTGGTTACATGGTTACTTGCTACTGATAACAATAGTTAATTAGCATGCATATTACTGCAATTTTATACTAATTTTAACTGCCTAAGTTCTATAACAACATGAACAAGACATGTATACCAAAAGTATTCTTTCAGCCAATGTTATAACTTGGCTTATTTTGTATAATTTCTATTACTATTTTGTTAAAGTTTTACATCACTAAAATGACAATTATTTTGGGATTTCACTAAATTTCAAAATAGCTAATATTTTATGATTTACAGTATTTTCTAAAAAAAAATAAAAAAAAATGAAACCATAAAAATTATTTAAAGTGATGTACCAGCCTCTGTGGTTTAGTGGTTAAAAATTGGATTTAAGGTTGGCAAGTGTTGGGTTCACATCCTATTACTGACTCAAACCCAAAGTGAAGTTTATGGCCACTACACCAATCTTTCAAAAACCATTAGCTTGTTCGGGACAAACCATGCATGCATCTCACATCACTTTCTAAAACAGTGAGCTTATTAAAGCATAAAAATAAATTTTAAAACCAAATTCTAGTATTAGAATGTTAACATATACTCCCTGCACATATATACATACATATATTGGGAGATTTTTATGATGATGACCATATCAAACTTTACATTACAAAAATAAATATTTGCCACAATATATACCAGTCTTAACATCTTCTATTTTGATTGATTTATTTTGGAATAATTACACATACTGTACAGTCAAAATGTATAAGCCATATACTGCCTTACAAAAGAAACATGACAATCAGTATAAATCAGTATAAACTGTATAGTATACAGATTTATTATTCATATAATGTGTGATAAATAACGTATGATCACATGTACCACAAAACTCTGGGTGGAGTTTACTACCTCAGTGTCTCAGTAAGTGACAAAATATATGTTGCATGTTTTACATACATCTACAAAATGTATATTCTGATAGTGATAATACACAGTTTATTTCTGCCTTGTAAGGTACAGAAGAATATGAAATTTGTGGCACTCAGTATTACTAGTAACAGACAGTCACATGAACAACTAATTCACAATCTATGAACAAATGTTCATCTTAATATTCAAAAGCATTTATCAAAAGCTAATAATGTCATAAGATTTTTACCAATAAAGATGCTAATTGTCCAAATTGTTCATCTTATTTAAACATTTTGTACAAAGTATTTTTACCAACTGCTGTTATATTGTCATTCACAACACTTCAAGATTAATTTTTTTTCAAATCTTTTTTTGTTGTGGTTATTGGGATTTCTTAATTAGTACATAATACAGTTTGAACATTTCCATTAATTTACAGATTATGGCAACTGTAGAATGTATAAATGGCTAAATAAAGAAAATACCCTTTGAAAACAATATAAATTCAATGAAAATTAATTGTGAACTGTAAAGTTGTTTATCAGTAATAATATACTGAATATTTTACAAGTAATTTTACATGTACCTGTATATGCTAGGTATTGACTATACATATACAGTATATAAAAGCAATGGTACATGTACCTAAAATATTGTTACGAACACAGTATCAGTTTCGTACAATATGAACTAGATGTGAACTACTTTATGACAAAAGAACAATGTGAGGAAGTGCAGTGAAGGGGATGTACAAGTCACAACCATGGAATGAGTGGCATGTTCCCAGTAAGGGGACATAATCACAGAAATCAGCTTTTTGGCTTCTTCTGTATGAAACCAAGACAGGAGATTAGTTTACACGTTAAGCAATTTTGGAAAATAAATAAATAAAACAAATGTCCACAAAGGTCATCACTTTCATAATTAAAGACTAGGGTGTTATTTTTAAATTTCAATGATTGTTATGTAAAAATTAAATATTCAAATAAACATTTAATTTCAATATTTATGTTACCTGTAAACCCTCTATCTGACATAAAAAGCATTTTTTCATTTCTTTAAACTGTATTCTGGAATCAACACAGCCTGTCTTGATTTCAAAGTAACATGAATGAATTGCATAGATGATTGGTTAATGAGATACACTGACAAAATACACATTAACAGGCACAATGGGTCGGGTTCACTTTACATATACATTCATTACTATAAACTAACCAATACTTCCGGATAGACAGTAGAGCAACAAGTATGCAAAATACAGTTTAGCAGTGTCTGCTTGTCTATGATACTGGTATGTCACACATAAAATATAATGACTATGATGTTTGTGATACAAAATATTTTGCTTGGCATTCTGTCACTACATTTGTGGATTTTATGCTCTTTTATATATTTTATGATGTACACAAATACGTTGCCTTTCTTTACTGTATTATAAAAAACATCAAAGGAATGATAACCTCAGTTAAACAAAATGTAACCTGCACTTCTGAAGACATATCATGTAAATATTTATAAAATAAGAACCTTGTCACAACCAAATTCAGATATTTGTATTCGTCTGTCTCACTGAGATATATGTGATAAGTGTATGATACTGTTAAAGTGACTGACCTTCGCTTCTCTAGTGTATATCATATCATTGCTGATCAAAATACATTTGGAATGACTTTAAACATCATGATGACCAAAACTGACCTTGGATTTGACAAAATGAATACTGTCATTTTAAAATTTGTTTTGTTTATCAACACCACTAGAGCACATTATTTAATCAATCATCAGCTATTGGGTGCCAAAACATTTTGTAATTCTGACATAATCTTCATAGGAAACCGGATAAATGTTTCCATTAGCATCAAGGTATCTTTTATATTCATGTTCCCACAGACAAGACAGCACAAATCAGTCTTTAAAATACTAGTTATATAGAGAATAACTAGTTAATGATGCTTGATATCGGCTTTATCCTGTGAAGGTAAGAATGGGGAATTCCGCGAGGGTTGCCGAGCGAAATTACCCATTTGTCCTGAACAGGATAAAGCCGATATCAAGCGTCATTAACTGGTTATTATCTTTATCCTGCAACCCAACACATTTTGGAGTGGATAAGTATTTTATCACTGTTTTAACAAACTTGTACGAGCAATTTCCATAAACTTTTCCATGATGTAGTTCCCTTTGTACGTGACGTCAAGTCATAACATCCTAGTATACTGTTATGACTTTGCTTTAACAGGTCATCATAACAGGCCAGTAGGAACACTGGTTGCAGGATAAAATGTTTTTTTTTTCCAGCCCAATTACCAAGTGGCTGTAGGTTCAAACAGAGGGATTTCTCATGTAAAGTTTTTCAAAGGCAATATCTGAATTGAAATCGATGGAGTAATGAATGATGGTGTGCAACCATATTAACTAGGGTCAGTGGCTTTAACCTTTAACCTTTCCCAGCCAACAAACTGGACAAACAAGTACAACTGTTATGACAACAGTCCGTACTTTGTACATCACATAATTCAATGTCCATATTTTAATCTGCACCATTTTTGGCAATACACATAATATATAATATATACAATATATAAATGAGACATGTGGATAAACCTAATTACTGTGAGCAGCTGATACTGTAGCTACATGTACAGACATCTATACACAATTATGTACAAAAATAATACAAAAACCTATACAATTACAATACACTGGGTACATTATTTACAGCTACTGACAGTTATATACAGTGTGTACATCTGTAAGTGTAAGACTACAAGGCTCAAAATTTCATTTTATGGAGTGGGAAGCAATTTTTGCTTTTCAAGTTTCAAAATGGAAGCAAATGCTATAAATTGAGAAGCAGTTCTAAGAAATAGTCTCCAGATTAGACTTGTAGCATAGCTTTTAACTACACTGTGGAAGACCAGAGAAGAACAGAGATAAAAGATTATGATTTATATTAATGTTCCTGCATTGAGGAATTCTCAATATATTTGGCATACTGTTCAATAGTTCAGATGAAAAGCAACAGTTACTTGTGAAACTAATTATCAGACAGCATGTTGTGCATTTTAAGCTTTGGACTGTGTGTTTCCCATTATGTATGTGTGTTTGTGCAAGTGTTAGTGTGTGTGTTATTGTGTGTGTGTTTGAGTGTGTGTGTTTGAGTGAGTGAGTGAGTGAGTGAGTGTGAGTGAGTGAGTGAGTGTGTGAGTGAGTGAGTGAGTGAGTGAGTGAGTGTTTTTTGTTAACTCATGATTGAATTATGTAATATAAAAACTAGCACTTCAACTTTTATGAAGAATGTCTGGGGACGAATGCTCATATTCTTTGTAAAAGATGTAACACATACATTACACTCAAAAGGATCATTTTATGTGATCTTTAAATATATATTTCCATATTGGTATATAGGCCTAGATTATAAAACAAAACTTCTAGTAAGTAAATTATCCAGATATACACAATGTAGTTTTTATCATAGTACACAGCACAAATATATTACAAAATAAATACTTGGAATGATTTGAAAAATGACAAATACAAATATAAAAATCTTACGAAGCATACAGCATTTTGTGTTTTATGGTCAAGCTAAATAAGTAAAATTATCAGTGGTAACAAAGAACATGAAATACCACATGTAACCACCAAAATAAGCAAGATGAATGCTATGTAACAGTTTGCTAATCTTGTCATTTTGGTTTATTCAAAAGAAGAATGCAATTTTAGCACCAGTGAAAGTAAGACTTTGGTCAAACATGATCCAAATATGACTAAATGAAGATAGACTTTCCACCAATTGTACAAGATTTGGACACAGAATGCTGAACTCCAAGATACTAAGATCTGAATCACTTTAGTATAAATGTTTGTTAGAATGAAAAAGAATTAAAATTACAATTTATGTCTAAAGCAGAAAGAATCATACTAATAGTCTACAGGATAAACTGTAGAAAAATTATGTACACTATTTGAAACCTACTGTCACCTCCAGTTTGAAAAACAACTGCATTTGATCCCAATTTAATACAAAATTCAATAAGCAAGCAATTGTTACACGGATAATAAACTTTTTAGAGCAAAGATACAACCAATGACATGACTATTAATACTTCCTTTTTCAAATCAAAATTTAAGTAGAATGCACTGTTTAGTCAGTGCCATCTTCAGACGGGTCAAACAGTTTGCTGAAAACACCATCTATCTTGCAATGCACAATAAGAATTAAGCTTAAGGAATGTTCCAGAATACCTTGGTCAGTTTATGAGATATTATGATAAAATTTAAAACATCACGGCTTATTTACAAATCTTACATGATATCAGCATTAAAAATCTTTCAAGATATTTTAACATGGCTAACAAGAAATATAGATTTATTTGACATTTTAATCAATGCTGAACCTGACAAATCAATCATAACTTGTGTTAAGCGCTGTCATATTCTGCTTTTAAATCTTCTACAACATTGATCATAAGCCAGTTTAGCTGTAGGCATTTTCAGCATTAAAGAAAATGTCATTACCTCAGAACCTAAACAATTTGTTTACAACTACTGATCACAACCTATTTATCAGCCCTGCTGCCAGTAACAACAACTGAACAAATATTAATAACATGTCCTCACAAGAATTGCAAACCAAAATGGTGTGGATCCCATTTCAAATGTTACATCCAACATGATTTTGTTTAACTCTTGCAATATAAAACCTACTAATCACAACCTGTTTAAGCACCTTTGCTGCCATAACTACAACAAAAGTTACCCCTTAAAGGAATGAAAACCAACATTTATTTCATAATAATTCATGTATCTGTCTAAACTGATACATCGGAGTTCTCTTACTTGCTGCCATAACAGAAACTCAAAATGATATCAATCTACAGCTTGTTCTTATGTTGCCAAAGATCAACATTCACTAGATGACAAGTCAAACCGGTGTGGATCCATCTGAATTGTCGCATCTGACCGGAGTCTCTTAATTTTAAATCCTTTCTGGAAGAAGTTCTTGTCTTGGGATTGTGGGATTGAGGGATCGGTGTTGCAACCTTGCTCAGTGGCACTTATATTTGGTAGGCTCAGCTGCAGAACAACTCCACTGCTCTTGGTGGGATTTTTCACCGAACACTTTGCACTGCCTTTATACTTCAGGTTGGGTGTGCTCACATTCATTTTCTCCTCGGATTTCTCCTCCTCATAACAGTTAATATTCCCAAGAGAAGGTGAGCATTTCTTGCCATTCGGCAACCTAATCCCATTTCTCTTGTTACCCACCTTCGTCATAAGACTGTTTATGAGATTCTGTTTGGAATTTGGATCCAAAACAAGAGGTTCATTCTCCTGACTACTCAGCCTCTTGGCCTTTATAAGGTCATCAGCACTTCCAAAATCTGACTGTGGACCCTCGGGGTCTGTTGAGATGAAAGAATCGCGATTTTTAACAATGGAATCATACGACAGAGTTGACAAGTGGTCCTTGTCCTTCTCTTCGTCCGACGACTGTTGGCAGTCTTCAGATCCAGATGAGTAGCGCCTCTTCTCTTGTGAAACTTGCATGTTGTTTTGGCAGTATTCCGTGACTACTTCACTGTCGATGACCGAACAGTCAAACGCTCCTGACAGATCTCCAGCAATGCCATCCACCTCTTCGTAGCAGGTTCCTAGGAGCATGACACCATTGGAAACTCGAGGAGACTTCTGAGGGTCATTGTTATTCCCATTGTAGATATAGCCATTGATGGTGGAAGGGTACGAGTTGCTGTCTCGGCTTCCCGAATGTTCACCAGAACTTCTGTCTCGACCACCTGTATAATAATTTGTTTTTAATTCAATGACATTGTGTGGATATTAACATCTTTCCTTGTGGATATAAAGAACTAAAAGGTTGATGACATATATTGCAAATAAATACAACAAATACTGGCATTATCGGGTGAATTATGTAAAGATTAAATATAATTATTTTCAGTTCATCAGAAATAAAATGCCAAAAGTAGTTTTGTGAATCTACAATGGCCAAGAGACTTTCACATCTTAAGATCCCTATCTAATACATTGCAGACATTTCTAATTAATTCTCAATTGACAATTTATTGTAAATTATCATTATCATGTATGAATTAAAGTCTGTATCTTGGTATCATGTAATGGTCATACCTTTTATTAAATTCAAAAGTATTGTTTTAATTTTCAAGTATTTTAGTCAAATGTCCAGATTTTAATCAAGATAAAATATACTTGTTTCTTTTTAAAGATATTAATAGCATGTGCATAAACAAGCAGTGTTACCTCTCTGTGAAAGAAATGGTTTGGTCGAACTGTTTGTTGATGTTGATCTTTTCCTCCTCTTCCCACTGAAAAGCTTGGAGAAATACTGCAAATAAATACAACAAAATACAAACATTATTGGGTGAATTATGTAACTTTAGCTTCCAAAATAATACACTATTCAAATAAATACAATTTTTTTTTTTAATTTTATTACTGTATCTTGAAGCATAACAGTAACTTTCAGCATTCAAGCATCAAATTTACTTCAGTTTCAAACAAAGCTGATGGTATATTCCTTTACATATGAACACACAAGCTGCTGGTTTTTGTTTTTGGATGGCCTTATTTGTAAATATACCGTAAGTGTGATCTAGTTACTACACGGACATATCCCTCAGATTTGTCAAATTAATTAATCAGCACAAGTGTACCAATTCTTTCATTATGAATACATGTCTATAGGATCGATCCTAGACTGAGCGTACATCAGGATCTTTAATTACAAATAATACATCAATAGGAATATGTAGAGCATCACCTAATACAGATGATATAAAAAGACAGATTTATGTTGTTTTATGGTATTACAAGGGAGTTGTACGTACCCCATGTGCTGATCCAGTGGACTGGTTGGGTGAGGACAGGTTCCCTGTGTAACCCCCGTAGTTGACCCGGATACACTGCGGCAGCCAGGTGGTGCGACGCGCAAACTTACGGTACTCCTTCTGAACCTGAAATACATCATATAATACATGACAGCTTCCTGAAGAAGGGAAAGCATTAAGTGCATACATGTACGTACCATACTTGTTCATTAATGAGATGGAAAAGTATTTAAATTCTGGCACTTATAATTCATTTTAAAATGCAATAGGTTAAAATTAATTTTTAACTTTCATCATATCCATGTAAATAAATATCCACAGAGGTATCAAGTTTGGAGTACAATAGGAATGTATACTTTAATAATAAAATAAATAATTAACAATCCTGCATATAGGCAGTATGGGATCTTTTGTATATAATTTTGCATATGCTGAATAGTATATACTAGTGAATGGGCACTGGATGAGAAATCAAAATTCCTCCAACTCATCCATTGCAGGTTGATTCTATGATTTATCAACATTCCACCAAAAAAGAACGGGAATACCACTGGTTAATAACCATAATTAACTATCTCTGTCATGGGGTGGGTTAATTTTGACATAGTCTAAGATAGGAAACCCACAACATTTGTTCCATTAGTAGTAAGAGATCTTCCCATAGACAGGATAGTACATACCATGGCTATTGATATACCAGTCGTATACACATTAGGCAGGCACTTTCATTTAGCCACATTCAGCCCCAATAGTAATTCTTATAATGAACAATTTACCTGCAAATGGCAGGGATTATTTACAAGAGACAACAATGTGTGTTTACCTTGTTGTTCATGAAGCAGTGGAAGATGAAGATCTAAAACAATGTGTGTTTACCTTGTTGTTCATGAGGCAGTGGAAGATGAAGAGCTAAAACAATGTGTGTTTACCTTGTCGTTCATGAAGCAGTGGAAGATGAAGAGCTACAACAATGTGTGTTTACCTTGTTGTTCATGAAGCAGTGGAAGATAAGAGCTAAAACAATGTGTGTTTACCTTGTCATTCATGAGGCAGTGGATGATAAAGAACTACAACAATGTGTGTTTACCTTGTTGTTCATGAAGCAGTGGAAGACGAAGAGCTAAAACAATGTGTGTTTACCTTGTCATTCATGAGGCAGTGGAAGATGATGATAAAGAGCTACAACAATGTGTGTTTACCTTGTCGTTCATGAGGCAGTGAAAGATGAAGAGCTATAACAATGTGTGTTTACCTTATCATTCATGAGGCAGTGGAAGATGAAGAGCTACAACAATGTGTGTTTACCTTGTCGTTCATGAGGCAGTGGAAGATGAAGAGCTACAACAATGTGTGTTTACCTTGTCGTTCATGAGGCAGTGGAAGATGAAGATAAAGAGCTACAATAATGAGTGTTTACCTTGTCGTTCATGAGGCAGTGGAAGATGAAGACGAAGAGCTACAACAATGTGTGTTTACCTTATCATTCATGAGGCAGTGGAAGATGAAGAGCTACAACAATGTGTGTTTACCTTGTCGTTCATGAGGCAGTGGAAGATGAAGATGAAGAACTATAACAACGTGTGTTTACCTTGTCGTTCATGAGGCAGTGGAAGATGATGAGCTACAACAATGTGTGTTTACATTGTCGTTCATGAGGCAGTGGAAGATGAAGATAAAGAGCTATAACAATGTGTGTTTACATTGTCGTTCATGAGGCAGTGAAAGATAAAGATGAAGAGCTACAATAATGAGTGTTTACCTTGTCATTCATGAGGCAGTGGAAGATGAAGAGCTACAACAATGTTTGTTTACCTTGTTCATGAGGCAGTGGAAGATGAAGGTGAAAAGCTACAACAATGTGTTTACCTTGTCGTTCATGAGGCAGTGGAAGATGAAGATGAAGAACTACAACAACGTGTGTTTACCTTATCGTTCATGAGGCAGTGGAAGATGAAGACGAAGAGCTACAACAATGTGTGTTTACATTGTCGTTCCATTAGGCAGTGGAAGATAAAGAACTACAACAATGTGTGTTTACCTTGTCGTTCATGAGGCAGTGGAAGATGAAGAACTACAACAATGTGTGATGTGTGTTTACCTTATCATTCATGAGGCAGTGGAAGATGAAGAGCTACAACAATGTGTGTTTACCTTGTCGTTCATGAGGCAGTGGAAGATGAAGAGCTACAACAATGTGTGTTTACCTTGGCGTTCGTGAGGCAGTGGAAGATGAAGATGAAGAGCTACAACAATGTGTGTTTACATTGTTGTTCATGAGGCAGTGGAAGATGAAGAGCTACAACAATGTGTGTTTACCTTGTCGTTCATGAGGCAGTGGAAGATAAAGAACTACAACAATGTGTGTTTACCTTGTCGTTCATGAGGCAGTGGAAGATGAAGAGCTACAACAATGTGTGTTTACCTTATCATTCATGAGGCAGTGGAAGATAAAGAACTACAACAATGTGTGTTTACCTTGTCGTTCATGAGGCAGTGGAAGATGAAGAGCTACAACAATGTGTGTTTACCTTGTCGTTCATGAGGCAGTGGAAGATGAAGATGAAGAGCTACAACAATGTGTGTTTACCTTATCATTCATGAGGCAGTGGAAGATGAAGATGAAGAGCTACAACAATGTGTGTTTACCTTGTCGTT
>JAECMU010057268.1:0-10899 GCA_016106625.1 Dracogyra subfuscus
AAATCGTCTTGGATGCCACCATACTACTGTTTCGAGACTTTTTACCCGTTTAGAACAAACAGGTCCACTCGAGGTCGACCACGCCCCGGGCAGGCCAGGGTCACAACACCAAGACAGGACCGACACATCCTGCGCACACATGTTCGAGATCGCACTCAGGCAGCCGCTCGTAATCTCCTACAGTGCATGGATGACGAGTCCGGTTAGTGCAAGTACTCTCAGACGCCGTTTACGATCCGCAGGCTTGTATGCAAGACGTCCTTATTTTGGCCCTATTCTCACCGAACGTCATCGGATTGCACGCTTGGAATGGTCTAATGGACATCGATATTGGAATCAACAACGCTGGGAAGGTGTAATGTTTACTGATGAATCCAGATTTCACCTTCGCAACGCTGATGTGTTTGGCGACGTCGCGGTGAACGCTATCTAGATGACTGCATGGTTCAAACATACCGTTGGGGTGGTGGAAGTGTCATGATTTGGGGTGGAATCAGTTTCCATAACAGAACACCATTATATATTTGTACTGGAAGAGTAACAGCCCGGTACTATACTGATAATGTACTGAGAGGAATTGTCGTACCCCAGTTTGGTGACAATCAGCACCTACACACATTCCAACAAGACAATGCAAGAGCTCACACTGCACGATTATCAATTTAATATTTGGCAGACAGCAATATTCCAGTCCTAAACTGGCCGGCACTATCACCATACCTTTCCCCAATTGAACACTTGTGGGACGAGATTGGACGACGTCTCCAGCAACGTTAGATATACAACGTCAGATAATTGGAAGTGGCACTCCAAGAAGAATGGCAGAGGATACCTCAGAACCTCATACAGATACTAATACTGTCCATGAGACGACGCTGCGTGGCTTGTGTTAACGCCCGAGGTGGACACACCCGTGATTGACTTACCATTATGAATTGTTCAGTTTGATGGCTTAATTAAAACACTTTTCGAAACATCTTTTTATTGAGTTTACTTTCATCTACATTATTACACAATTACGTTATAATAAATAACCAAACACAATGTAATAATATAATAGATTCAATAATATATCAATATTAAAACCGGTGCATTTTCAATGATGTTCAGTATATTTGACCACACAGAACACGTTTCAGTAGCGTGTATGTCCACCATATACAACTATGCAAATATTTCCGTCAATGACAATAAGGTCTGCCCGCTGTTTTACAGAGACACCACCCCAAACCATCACAGATCCACAACGAAACGGTTCAGTCTATTGAACACAGCATGGATCTCTTCTTTCTTCTGCACGTCGGTATATTCGAGTCCTGCCATCATCTCTGAATAACTGGAATCTGTTGTCATCAGAAAATAATACACGTTGCCAGTTGCGGTGTTGCCAACATTGAAACTGAGGTACCCAACGTAAACGTCGAAGTCGATGTCGCCAAGTCAATTTCATCCCCAGAATCCTCGATAGGCCCTGATACCATGCTGTCGTAGTCGACGACGTATAGTGTGACGACTGATGACATGTCCAGGGCCAGTCGCAGCAGATGACGTCACAGTGAGGATTTTGTTACATAAGTGTAAGACACTGAGATGGCGGTCCTCGTTGGCTGTTGTGACGCGGGGTCTTCCACTTCGTGGTCTGTCTGCAGTCCTGCCAATCACCCTGCAACGCTGTATCAACCTGGTGATCGTCAATTTTGTGCAATTCAGGATTCTTGTCACATGGGCATAACTTGCACGACACTGAACCATACCAATAGCGCGCTCTCTCTCTCTCTGGACTCGGTCAGCTGATTGTTTTGTTTTACTCGTTCCAACCAATGTACCGCAACTGGTCAACGTGTCGTGGTGTGTGCTTTCCTGCCTGTGGGAAAGTGCATATAAAAGATCCCTTGCCGTTTTAGAAAAAAGTAGTGGGTTTCCTCCAATGACAGCGTGTCAGAATTATCAAATGTTTGACCAAATGTGCTCCAGTGGTGCTGTAAAATACATTGTACTTTTTGTCAATTTAAACTTTTGTATCTCGCTGCCCTTTCCTTTCTCTCCTTTGAATTCCATCTCATTTCTTCCCGATCTGGAAACTTGTCTTTCAACTTCTTTCACTCTCCATCTCCACATCCCAGTTCTTGTTTCCCCAACCGCGACAGTCGCTTCTCTTTTGTCGCTATATTTATCAACAGTTACCATATTAATTGTACTTTAACTAACAAAGAGAATCGGATTTCAGTAAAGACCACATCTACAACAATAATTAATTATATTTAATGTGGATGACTCATCATAAAAAACGCTACTATGTCCACTTTATGTTGTATTTGTTTTCTTCGTCAAATACAAAAACTTTGCCAACAGCCAATATGATAATTTATGACTATATTTATTTAAATAGATGTTAAGCTTTAACTTCTGATGTGTGTCATCGTAGCTGAGTAGATTCTGGAATGAAGACTTTTCTTATTTCTTCCCTTTCTTTCCGAACACTTTGCCGAAAAAAGTTCCTGTGCATTACTAAAAGTGGTGTGATTTTCTTACTTGTAATTAAATCAACACAATTATTTCACACATTATTTATTTGCCATTTACGCACAATACCAAATCCAGAAGAAAACACGTCTGACATTGTTGTTACCAATTTCTGGGTCAAAAAGAGGGGTAGCGTCGAAAGTGAGTTCTCAATGTCAATACCATATCTGGCCACCGTGTACGTGCGCACAGGCCCGACAACGACGTCTCACTGATGACACCAGATGGTTCAGAAACCTTTGGTTCAAGGTCAATGGCTGGTTAGGCGTCTCTCCATTCGTCCCATACGTACTCAATGGGCGACAGGTCAGGCGAAACAGCGGGCCAAGGCAGTACGTTGACATTCTGCTGTCTCAGGAAGTCGGTCACTATACGTGCGACGTGAAGGCGAGCGTTGTGTTGCTGCAACATGACGGCGCCACGTTGACCTTGAAGGGACGGGAGCACATGCGGTCTTATGATCTCATCCCTGAAGCATACGGCAGTCAGATGTTCAGCCACAATCACTAGCTGTGTCCTGTGTGATGTGATGCCTCTCCACACCACGACGCTCCCGCCTCCGCGACCTGTACGCTGCACAACACAAGCGTGAGCGTAGCGTTCGTTAAGACGTCTGTAGACTCGATTTCGACAATCACTACTGTCCAAATGGAATCTGGACTCATCGGTGAATAGCACACCTGACCAGTCACGACGGGTGAATCGTAAGTGCCGTCTTCTCCATGCTAGACGCTCATTTCGGTGACGTCGTAGAAGAATAGGACCTTTTGCTGGTCGTCGCGGCCTGAGGTTGTGCTTCAATAAACGGTTGCGAACTGTCCTGGCACTGATTGCTCTCAACCCAGGGATGATTATGGCTGTCAAAGGTGCACGCCCGAAATCGATTCAGAAGATGTGTTACCCGAATATGGTTGTACTGTGCTTGTGACGTCACACGCGGGCGACCTGAAGGTTGTAATGTACCAATGATGTGATTGTCGGGTCAGAGGTCGAAGTGCACCGTCAAACGTTTAAGGAGTAAACCGTAACTATGGCCGTGATTGGTAGATATGTGTGACACTGATTATGTGTGCAAATAATATGACAAATGCCTCAACATTTTCACATGTTTTATTACGGGAACAATTATTACACTAGTGACAATGTGTACTTGTCAATAACTGTGGTGGCAATACAAATTTCCACTGGCATTTTGTGCGGACCTGACGGTGGGTACTGTAAACTTCCTGTAAGTGCTTAACACGGTATGTGACAGTAGAGTTTCTTCGAATAATTATCAATGGGAGGTAGCACACTGTCAGTGTATATACTGACCCGGTGGTTTGAAACGTTGCTTCTGTTAGTTTTATTCAGAAGTGTTACTATGGTCGTCAATAAGAATTGATTTGGTCTAATGGAACCTGAACGTGGTCTGTGTCTGGTGTTGCCTTGCTGTTAGTAACGTCGCCACAAATTCTGTATCGTGTTTCGAGCACGCCAAAACGTCTTGCGACCTCATGCGCCAGTTCAGTTTCGAGCATCCCGACCGCGCGGTGACTATAAAATTCAGATAGGCGTGGCATGTCGTAAAACACTCTATATCATGTGCAACACTAACTATTAGTCTATAACTTTCTAGGCCATGTTTAACAACAACCCCTTTATAGACAATGTAGACTATTATTTATGTTACAAACATTTCGAGCGGATAATCATGTGAGTCATAACAAATATGTTCTACATGTGGCGCTCCATCGTTTATTCATTTATTCGTTAATTTTTATCTTATTTTGTTATTTCATTCATTCAGTAACTTATGCATCTATTCACTCCCATTCATTCATATTCATTCGTTATTCGTTCATTCGAATTTTGTTATCTTATTTTAATTCAGTGGAAGTTCAACCATGTTGCCCTGTATAAACATCCTGTCCCGTATATGCACCGACACAGCGTCTATTTATCAGTGGTTAGTAGCATTTAAGATATTAAATTAATATTGTTTTATTGTCAACCGTCATTTTATATAAACATTGCAGTTCCCTGGCATTAGTTTCATCCTCTGGTATATACTGCATAACAACATTAAACAAATAAATTTACTTTTTAGTGTCAATGAATAATAGTATTTGCACAAGTACATATGAATGTCATACCTAAAAAAGAAACGCATAGTTGATAGGGAAAGAAGAACAGTGTTGGATTTTACAAACTATCGTTGTTTTAGTTGTTTGTAAAATGTTGATGAATGATCATGTTTCTTGATGTTCCTAGAATGGGACAACATGCACAAATGCACACTATAACAAAGTTAACGCACGTTTTGCGACAATTGCAGAAAATCGGCGTGAAATTATAAGATTTTGGTGAATGCACGTGGAACTCAGAGACAAGATTGGGGTTGTGATGGGTATTTAAAGTTGCAATGCTCCCAATGATACCTCATTTCCATTTCGACGTAGACGAGTTACAAGATGCTTTGACTAAGCCTGCCGAATCAAAACATTGCAATAGTCCGCCTCCAGTTAGGTGAATCAGTCAGCAGTCGCACGCCACACGATCGTACATCAGAATACCATTTTACGTCTCTGGGACAGGTACAAGCAGTTTCAATCAGCCCAAGACCGGCTCCGAAGTGGAAGACCTCGCATAACAAATGCAGCATAAGATCGCTACATCCGGGTTCTGCACTTGCATCACCGAACTGCCACAGCAACGAACACTGCTGGACGCACATCTAGTTTGAGAAGAACCGCCTTCGAGAAGCTAGTTAACGGCTAGGGAGACCGTGTGTTGGCTCCGTCCTGCGACGGCAACATCGACATTTATGTTTTCGCTGGTGCACAAATGTACAGGGGTGGGATTTGGGAAACTGGCGGAGAGTATGGTTCAGCGACGAATCACGTGTCCTTTTACAGCGACGTGATGGACGGCGACGTGATGGACGACACCGTACGTACAGACGCCGCACTGAACATGTTGCCAAAACTGCGTCGCCCAATTTGACAGATTCGGTGGAGGAAGTGTCGTGATGTGGGAATACATCTCCTACACCAAGGCAACCTGACAGTTATACCCTACCGGAATGAAATTCTTCGCCGTCACATGTTTCCCATTTTGGATCGACAGAGATACCTTTTTTTCAGCAGGACAATGCCAGGCCGCATACGGCACGTGTAACAATGGATTTCCTACAAAATGAGAACATTAATGTGCTGCTGTAACCATCAAGATCACCAGATCTCAACCCCATTGAACATCTATGGTACGGACTGAACAAACAGGTACGCCAGCGTGACCAGAGCCTCAGACGCTTCCGCAACTGTTACATGACCTGCAGGAATAATCACTTAAGATTCCACGTGCCCGGATTCAGACATTCATTCAGTCTATGTCAAGGAGATGTCGCGCAGTGATTGCTGCTGCTGCTGATCACACACAGTACTGATTTCCAGCACTGTTTGGTAACGCCTCCACTGTCGTCAGTCCATAGCAAGAACATTGTCACATATGCATGTCAAATGTGACTGTGATAGGGTAATAAATAACGAAATAATTTCACTTTGTATTAAAGGTAGAGTAAACTCCAACAAGAGCCTTATGCATTGGAAAGATACATACCCGGACCACCAACACATACTGACACTTTAACAAATGAAAAACGCGTCATTTTCAAATTAATAATAAAACACATGATTATTCCTGCTAACTGGGGGCCGCCATTTTGTTTCGTGTTTGTGATATCAGGTTGTGTAGTTTGGGGGCGAAGTGACATCAGCTTAGTCGAACTTCTTTCATATGCACAGTGTAAGCAAACGCTCGAATTTACAAGGCGCTTCGCTTTCATCAACCTGACTTGTAAAACAACATAAATGACTTGATAGTATAATAATGAAATTGAGTTATAGGTGTTAACTAAGAAAACGCTTCGATTATTATGTCAGTACGTGGGTTAATTTAAACTATAATACAGTTATTTCAACTCTTTGACAATGTTGGTTTATTTTGTATTAAATATAACATTTATTTGTAATTGCTGCTAGGATGACTATTATTAAAGAATGTTGGGATGCATCCGCAAAAATCAGGTATGTTTTGTTTCGTCAGTTGCAAGACTAATTACTGACGTGACTCGTTAGGTATTACGTAACCATCAGCTCGCCAGAGGGCGTATTCACTGGGATTGTACAAAATGGCTGCGCCCGTTGTAAGTAATAGCCGTCACATTTAACCATTTTATTAATGAGCTATACGCTTATACTTGTTGATATTAAGCAATAATGTGCAATATATATATATATATCTCTGAATATACATATCAAGTCAAATGCCTTGATTGTGCTCTCCTTTAAATGGATAAACGTCATGAATATATCGCCTATGCGTTTCTTTTTTGACAGAGGATATTATTACCCATCACACTCACAGCTGTTTTCACTCACTGAATATGTGACGGTATACCTCGAACTTTGACACAGACCTCTCAGACCGTTGAAACTCGTCTGGATAGAAACTGCTACCTCGAATCGTCGGACAGCGCTAACTCCCGTGCCGTAAACACTATACTCCTGAAGCGGGTATCTTGAAGTTGTAAATCTGCTAACAAGAGTGTTTACAAACTAACAGTAGTGTGTTTCCTTGACACAGATAACCAGTGAATGCTTTACCTCACTTTCAAGACTTTAAGAGTGCATACTACCAAATCAAATCCCATAGACGACAATAGTAATATGCGTGGCTAAATCGCCTACCTGCCGTGAATCAATCGACATAAACAGCACGGATACAAAAAAAAAACCTACCACCCCTCACTCTTTAAGTTAATCAGAACAAATTGGGCGTCAAGCTACTCATTTCTGAGATAACATGTAGCGTATATGACTACCCTAGTTCCGCATACAAGCTGAGTACTTTCTTACAGGTACCCCACACATGTTGCAAGAATAAGGCTACTTGACACAGTGGTACTAGATGAAATAAAAGTGCATACATTGCAACCAATACACTCACATTTATAAGCAATCACAGGACTTATTGTGCTCACTTATCTATCAAATGTTGGGTGTAGAACGAACTTTGACCTAACCAGAAGTTATTTGGTATAGTACTACCTTAAAACTGGACGACTTAGAAAAATAGTTTAAATCCGAACGATCAAGAATGATCAAAGGATACTTGAACCACCACCTCCACTCCTAGCACACAGTAGTTATAAATAATGGACACTGTAAGTGACAGTTTAGTAGGCATTTCCCCAAAATACATTGGTAGTGTTAGGATTGGGGACTCCTAAATTCACCACCTTACAACATAAGTTATCAAAAGCTATACAGCTGAACACACACTATTGAAAACAATAACTGTTAGTATAAAAACACATATTCTTGTACAATAATGTAATTAGATATTAAGCTTAATTTTGTAAATATATTGTGAAATGTATATTGGGGGCAAATAATACAATAGGATTTATAATATATCTTTGGAATTCCAGAAAAAAACCCCACACGAAAACAATAACAAAAAGAAGAAGAGGACAAATGACAAAATTATTTTCAACAGAATAAATAAATAAAATGTAGATAAAATAAAATAAATAGTATATGAATATATACTAACATAAAACTTAGACAACAAAGAGAGATACAGAGAGAGAGAGAGAGAGAGAGAGAGAGAGAGAGAGAGAGAGAGAGAGAGAGAGAGAGAGAGAGAGAAATAGTGTGTGTGTGTGTGTGTGTGTGTGTGTGTGTGTGTGTGTGTGTGTGTGTGTAAGTGATATATATTTGTAAATAATTAAAGCATTCTCCCTGTATTAATGTAAGTTGATTCTCATTTGATATATGACAAAAAAAGTGAACCCAATCTAGTCTGTTTAATCCCTAAACACCAAAGATTTAATTAAATGTTTGTAGATCGACCACCGTTGATCAAATTTAGTCCAATCACAATTGCAAAATGCCATACAGGTTGATGTAAAATATCTATCCATGACAATATTTGTATTCTATTTACAAAAATAGCCCATGCCTTAAATGTGTCATGCCAAAATGTATTATTCAATGTTGGATATGTCAATTTTAGAAGATATGTCCATTTTGATTATTTATGTATATATCTCAGAAACCATGACACTTTTAATGTTTTTATAAAATAATGTATTTTAAACATCTTGAGTCCTCCTTCTTCATATTGTTTAGTTACTATGTTACGCTTTATTCTATCACGAGAACCATTCCAAATAAATTTAAACACTAACTTGTTTAATTCGTTGATAGTTTGGTCTGTCGGGTTAGGCAATGTTAACATCATGCGGTTAATTTTAGCCATTGCTAATTATTTTACAACTACTATTCTACCAAATGGAGTTAATATTATTTTAGACCACTGTATTAATACATACTTTTTTATTTCTCTTATTGTCTTATTGTAAATGACAGTTACCATATCTGTAAGATTAGTAGAAAAATCAGCTACCAGTAAGATGAACATTCCTTTATCCCAAGTCAATTTTATATCTGGACAGATTATTTCATTGCTATTTTTACGACTACCAAACCATATAATCTTAGTTTTATGTATGTTTTCATGAAGGTCAGAGGAATTTGCATATAATTTGTTTAATTTGAAGGCAGTATCGTAAATATTGTTCTGTTCCATTTTGCGTAATTGTGTCATCTGCGCATTGTGATATAAGAAACTCTTGATTTCCAATTGAAATCCCTGTAATATGAGTATTTGTTCTGATTAATGAAGCTACACGTTCTACACAGAGTAAGAACATGTAATGGGTCTCCTTGTCTACATCCTCTAGATATTTTGAACCATTCAGTTGTGCGTCAGTTTACAATTACACATGATTTAATATTAAAATAAAACGTTCAGTACGTTTTTTCTTCTAAAATAATTCCGTCTATGTTATGTTTTTTTCTTCTCTAATTTTGTTATTTCTTCTATTAATTCGAGTTCTATTTTATCTGTTAGCTTTTTTCATATAGCTAGATTCTAGACTAAGAATAAGAAATAGTGTTGCCTCGTATTTCTAAAAGCAGCAGTTCCAGATAAACCTGGTTAATCAGTATTAATTGTATTAGCGTCTTCCCCATTACCATAGTTTGACACCCAACAGCCGATGTAGTGTTCGTGCTGGGGTGCCCTTAAACATTCATTCATTCATTCATTGTATTAACGTCTTGATCGGATCTTGATTCGGTATATTGTGTTTTAACATTTTCTATTATTTATTTTACAATTTGTACACATTCTTTATCCTTCAGTAATGAGTTATTAAATTTCCAGAATGTTTTTCTCTTATTTGGTTTTGTGTGTATAAGTTTAAAAACAACCACTGAATGGTCAGTCCTGTAACTTGTTTCAATAGAAGCTTCTCCTATTTGAGTTAAAAAGGTATCTGCTACAAGAAATAAATATAACCGTCCTTGTATATTACCATTATAAGCTCTCTATGTGAATTCGTTTTTCTCAATGTTAAGTTCACTCCACACGTCAACTAGATTGAATTATGTACACAGGTCAAAAACTTTGTCTATAGATTTATGATTGTTTATAATTAAATAACCTTTGGTATTCTTGTCGGGATTCATCACCAGGTTAAAATCTCCTGAAATAATTACTATAGCATTGCCAATTTCTTTTATGGCTTGACCAATTTGCTCATAGAAGGTAGGATGATCCATGTTGGGTCCATAAATGTTAATAACAGTAATTTGTTTACCTTTAATATTTATGTCTAGGAAAAATTTGTTATAATTTGCATCATGTTTAATTTTATTTATTTTATATTCAAGTTTATCATTGAGCAGAATAGCGACACCTCTACTTTGCGATGTATGCATTAACTAACATTCAAATCCCCATTGAGACCTAATATAACTTTCTTATTTCTCTATGAAATATGTATCTTGTGTGCAATATTTTTCTTTCGTTTCAACGATAGATGGACATCGATATTTTACGACATCGAGTAATATCCTGGTATATATATATATATATATATATATATATATATATATAAATTATTCCAAATGTAGATATTGTATTTACCAGTATTATCAAAACGTGACGAAATTGTAAAATATGTCTATACAACTTAATTTAATAAACAAACAACAACAACAACATCCAAAATCAACCCTACAACTACACATTATATAATTTAAAATAACAAAATAGTATTAACCTTACTGCATTATTTCTGTCAAACAGTAGTCGTTTTCGGGTGGAAAGACGCTATTTTATAGAGTGCTCAACCGTATGGGAGCAATATACATCGTTAAAAATGTTATTAACGTCACATAAAACATTACGTCATCATGTTTCCGTTGACGGTGTAAATAAATCTGCATCTGACGAAACAAGCCTGTCATGCAGTGATAAACA
>JAECMU010057270.1:0-16204 GCA_016106625.1 Dracogyra subfuscus
CCTCTGCCTACACCGGTTTCGGATTTCCCGAAACGACAGGCCTCTTAATTAGTGGAACAATGATCGCCAATTATCACGGAATCGGGACGCAGTCGCAAAATCAAATACAAAACGTAATCCCAGGAGTGTGAATATTACTCTAATTACGGTCGGCCGTTAGATCAGTCGGATTAAAATTAGTGTGTGTGTTGATACCCAAATAATTTCACTCTTACGAATTCGCGAGTTGTCGATCATTCAAGAACCAGAACTCTGGATGAACTCTGGCTAAACCGGTCCTCTCTATAAACCGGACTATTTCAACGGTGCGAAGCGAGTCCGGTTTAGACAGTCCACTGTATATATATATATATATATATATATATATATATATATTATATCTGATTAGAATGTTAAGAAGCAAGAGGTCTATTGAGGGATTTTAATCCATTGACTTAACTCATCCATGCCAAGCATGCTGAAGGGGTGGGATAAATGTCAATGGATAGCATCATGGTAGTATGTCACCCTAACCAGTGCCCAGTAACTGATTCATCAAATGCCGTGGTATGTACTGTCTAGTCTTTGGAAGAGTTCATTTAACAGATTAGCATATTCAGCCAGGTGTTTAAATAACTCTAGGATCCACTGGAATAACTTGTGGTGTCACAATTTTGGTAGCGTGATATTTTAAAATTTACAACTCTGCAAGCATGATTTACCAACTCTTAATGGCTTACCAAAAAATATAGGCTTTTAATTTAATGTGTCATTATGCAGTTTGTATTCACAGCCTGTACAATTTTTATAATATTGACTATCTGTTTGAACATCATAAGTAAGTGGCTGTCCATAAGTTTCTACATTTTCACAAGCGTATAAAGAGTACACTTTTGACCCCCCCCCCCCCAAAGTGTACATCCCCAAAATTAAAAATGTTGATTGACATTTTTCATTTTCAAAAGAAGTGCACACTGGCCCGTAACCCCCACCCCCTTTGTACGGTTTGTACGCTTGTAAATATTTTGAAAATTATGGATGGCCCCTAATTCTCTTGCACCCTTCAACTATTTTAGGCATCAAATAAGTGTACTGTCACCAAACAAATATTCCTTTCATTGTGTTGTGTTAAAAATAATCCTGATTGACAAAACCTGTTTATTTCTTACACATATGTAACTACATACATTTACAAATTACAATAGAAAATATGCTTCGTATATTCAGTCCATAATGTTTTGTTTTGTTTTTATAGGCCAAAGGTTATCCACAGGATCAGCAGAATGGAAACTACGCCACATATCAGTCTATTTCCCTGCCAGTAGACGACCTGAGAGCGTCGCCACTCCCCGGGACAGCCTCGCCCCTGGGCCCGGATCCATCCAGGTTTACACCCAATCATCTGCCTGTGAACTATCGTAACTTATCGCCGCACTATGGCAGCTCGCCGCGCGGCAGTGTCTCACGCTATAGTGAGGACTCGCAGCCGGGCGGCTACCACCCACAGACCTCGCTAGATCAGTATGACAGCTTTGGGCCCAGGTAGTTAACCAATTATCTTAACAGCTTTGCCAGTAGAAAACATGAAGCTTAAATGATATGAATATTTGACATTATTTTATTAAGTCCTAATTCAATCCAGTGTTTATACAACATTTTGAATGTAAAATTAGCTGGAAAAAAATATCTTTTGAATTTAGTCTTTTAATGCTACGTGTATATGAAATTGTGTTTGATATCTAGACTCTGTATTTGAGTCTCAAGGTGTTTTTTTTTAGCACAGTCCTATGTTGAGATCAGGGATAAATTGGAACTGCAAGGAATTGTATACACATAACTACTAATATATGATAACTTATTCAGTGTTCGATTTGTATTCGCAGTATTTTGGAACTTTTTCACTAATTAAAACTCTTAAATGGATTTGTTTTTAATTAGGTATATGTTATATTGCATGACATTTTTTTAAATGTGTTTTTTGTTTGACAACACCACTAGAGCACATTGATTTATTGATCATAGGCTATTGGATGTCAAACATTTGGTAATTCTGACTTATAGCTAGTCTTGGAAACCAACAGTGCATCAGGTGGTTGTTTTACCACTGGGCTACGGCCCATCCATACATGTATATGGCATGAATGTGTATTGTAGCAGTACACTACACTTCTAGAACAGTTGTTTTGAATGTTGCTGTACATATAATCGTATATTCATTAAAAGTTAAAACATGTCTCACGTGGAATGGTTTCTATGTTTTACTAATTGCTATATTTAAGTGAAGCTGTTTTTTATCGGATGTATTTTAAGTTGAAGGTAATGTGATTGGACATAAAATCAGACTGGCAGAGCTGTTAATACTGGGTATGGAAGGTCCTGTCACATGAGAGATGTCACAATTCAAATCATTGGTCAGCTTAAACCTATCCAAAATGAAAAACATTTTTTAATTGGACAATGAAATAGTTTGTTATTTTAATGTCATATTTATATTTAAAATAATCAATTTCCATTAAATCTGATCAAGCATTGAGATTTTATTTTTAATTAAAAAAGCATTTTTAAAAAGGTTTTACATCTTTTATTTACCTTTTTCTTTTTCTTTTCCTTTGGAACTTCCAATCAGTCTCATTTCTAATAAACATGTCCATGTTTATGAAATTAATGTTCCACCATTGTTTAATTTTCTGAAAGTTGTCAGGTTTGAATTTATATTGTGACCAGTCTCGTGTAATAGTTTTGTATTTTAATCTGTATATTATTTCATGCTCTTAGCAGTGTATTGGTTTTCTGTTGAATGTTGTTTGTAACTGTGTTCCAGTTCAAACTACTTTCAAACAACTTTTTGATTTATTTTAATGTAATATCCTAATATTCATTGGTATACAGTTGAAAATAATTTAAAGACAAAAATGTTTTGTTTCTGAATCGCTTATAACAAAAGAAAATGAATATAACATACTTTTAAGTTAATTAAAAGATTAAGTTTTTAACATTTCTATGAATGTATTTTTCCCCATTCTAATACATATCAGTTGTAATACCTCCCAAGCATTTGATACTTTGTTCGACACTGGTGTGCATACATGTAGTTTGTAGTAGCATTATCAAATTTGTTTTAATAGATGCATTATATATAATTTCTGTATTTGTTATATATTTTTACAGAATTATTTTTAATAATAAAACCTGTGAAAAAAAAAACACACTAAACAAAAAGATAATAATATATTGGTATAAATAAGTAATTAAAGTACCAGAGCAATAAAGAACAGTTTATTATAAATATATTTATACTGAAACAAGCCACCTCGACTTGAGAATGCCACTTTTCTGATATAAAGATATAGCTACATATTTAGTGCAGGTGTCATGTGTTTGTTGTGAATATAACTAGTTTGCTTGTTGTGTTACTATATATATATATATATTATATGAAGAGTCAATGTGGACTCGATACTTCCACTTCCCAGGGCTTCCTATCTAAACTGTGTGTGTGTGTGTGTGTGTGTATATACATTGTATATGTATATGTATATGTATGTACATTTGTATATGTATGTATATATATATATATATATATAATACACACATTGTTTAAATAGGAAGTGGAAGTATCGAATCCACATTTACTTTGAAAGTTGCATTCTCAAAGGTAGCCTTTTTAAACACGTTAAATTTTGTATATTGGGGTGGGTGTTTGGTACAGTGATTTAAAAACTCTAAAAAAAAAAAAAAAAAAAAGTAAATTTATTACCAGAGAAGATAGGATTGATGAAGGAAAATAAGGCAATAGGTGTCAAATATTTTAAATGTTTGAAAGTATGTTCTAAAAAATATCAAGAAGAACAAAGCAAATGATATACTACTAGATAATTTAGCAGAGTTTCTATATTGGATATTTGTAACAAGAACTTGAAGTGATGGTTTCCTATGATATACATGTACCATACCAAATTCAAAGTTATTTCTGTTTTCTTATATATTTTGGGCCAATGGCTTTAATACTGAATAACATTGTCTTGTGAGAAGTACAAAACTAGTGATTAAGGATTACATTGCATGTAAAACACAATTTGATAATGCTAATAGCTTAGGGTGTCTTTTTTGATTTGCATACAATAACTAGGCTAGCAAATTCATATACTCTTATTCCGTTTGAATGTCGTTGATGTTAAAATGATGTTGTCAAAGCTTTGATTGGCTTTTGTCTATACTTTACTATCAAGGTTCATCAAACAAAATCTCTTGATATTTTCAATCCCTAAAATGTGGAATCATAATAGTCAAATTTAATTTTGTTGCATCATGAAAATATTTTTGAATTTTTGTAAAGTAGATACTGCTGCTACGTATTTGAAATGTTAGTTCATGTAATTAACACTAATGTTTTTATAGATTCTGCTTCTTTGTGGTCCTTAACCATATGTCTGACGCCATATAACCGTAAATGAAATGGTGTTGAGTGCATCATTAAATAAAACATTTCCTATAGATTCTGCCATTTTATTTTAATAGAAGGAAGTAATTTTTTGTATTTGATAGATATTTATACTGGATCAGTTTGATGAACCCAGGGGCCTAATTCACAAAGCTCTCTTAGGTTCTGCTCAACAACAAAGCATCCTCTTTGCATATCTTTTAGCATTGCACTGCGAGATCGCAAAGTTGCAAGAGTTTAGTGAATTAGGCCCCTGAGGACTATGTCACAAAGCTCTCTTAGGCTCTACTAGACAACAAAGCATCCTCTTTGCATGTCTTTTAGCATTGCACTGCGAGATTGCAAAGTTGCGAGAGCTTAGTGAATTAGGCCTCAGATCTTTTTCATAAAACTGTAATTTCATATAATACTCATTCATAATACCATTATTTCATGTCATGCTAATCTCGGCAGTAAGCATGATTAACCAAACATCATGGGATGGGATTCGTTTTTAATCTCATTGTTACATGGTCACACATTTGAATACTCTGTTTGCTAAATGATATAACTTGATTAATAAATTAATTATTCTGAGTATAATTGGGCTTGGTTTACAATCAGTTCTTACATGTAACTAGATACTCATAAATTACTTATTTTGGTTTTGGTTATTCAGTTATTCTAATAGATTTATATCTAGTTACAATGCATATATACATACATTTATATTAAGACTTTAGAAATGTGTGTATCTCATTTACAAAGCTAGGAATGTCAATCATTGTAGTAGACAAAAGTCTGTATTGAAATCTAGATCATACCAGTACATATGTATGAACCATTAATCTGTTACACATTTGACCTTTAAAACTTGTACATATATTAAAGATGTTTTTAGCACTAATTTTTTATTTCAATTGTCAAAGTTAAAACCAGACTTCTGTCTGGAATGTTAAATTAAAAAGGAAAATTCATTACTAGTAGTAAAACTGAAGAAACTCGGTAAATGTAAAGCAAGTCCTAAAATATAGCTTGTTTACGAAGTGTTTTGAGGTTGGTAAATTAACTATATGTACTAACACAATTTGCACACAAGTTGCATATGAAATTGAATGTTAAATTTAAGTTAGACATAGGGACTGCTGTATCATTGTTAAATGAGTGTTTTGATGTTTAGATACATGGTTTAAATTATTCAATCGTTATCTTTCCTGTAGGGATCCTGCTTATGCAGACAACAGAAATAATTATCAAGTTCCACCCGACCACGGTGCCTCGCCTTACAGAGGACAGGATCCCCGGTATACGGACTACGAAGACCGGTATCCTGAACCGCAGTACCGGGACCAAGCTGATGAGCTGCAAAACCCAACATCTCCCGTCAGAGACCTGTACAATGGTGCGCCACGCTCTGATGAGTTTGATCGCTACGGCGACCAGCCTCCAATTCCCGACAGCCAGTATCCAGAACCTCTCGACCACAGCAGGGACCAGTCGTACCATAATGACGATTACGGCAGCAGACCGCCGCAATATTACGACGATGACCAGAACAGGTACCCCAACGATGAGCCCAGTTACCATGACGATCCGCAGAACCCACGGTACGGCGATTATCCCAATGATTCCTTTCAAGGTCCTGCAGCTGCCCCCGGGGAAAGATACAGCTATCAAGATCCTTTGAAGGACCAGTACCCTAGTCACCAAGTCGACCAGTACAGTGGAGAGCCTGTCCGTGAAGATAATCCACCTTACAACGGCAACTATCCGAATGACTCTATTAATAACGAGCCGCGTTATCGTGACAGTGTCGACCACCCAGATGATCCGTACAGAGATAGGGAACCTGAGCTGTACGGGGGTCAGTCTCCTGGACCCATCCTTAAAGATGATCGTCGATCGCCAGCGATGTACCAAGATCCATACGCCAACCACCCTGGGGATGATCCAAGTCTGATTCACAAAATGGAGGGTCTGCCACCACTAAGACAGGACCCGTTCGCAGATGATCCATTCCAGCAACAGCAGGAAGGTTTGAGGCCGACTGAAGAGGATCCTTACCATCGTGGTCCTTCACCATCACAAGGTGTGTTACAGTGTTTTGTAGATTAACACTAGTTTTAGTGCAGCTCATCTGGGAACGTAAATGTTTTGATGCTTCTTCTATTTAATTATTTGTGAATTGGTTTTCTTATAGTCCAGACCAACCTCGGTGGCGTCATGGTTAGGCCATCGGTCTACAGGCTGGTAGGTACTGGGTTCGGATCCCAGTCGAGGCATGGGATTTTTAATCCAGATACCGACTCCAAACTCTGAGTGAGTGCTCCACAAGGCTCAATTGGTAGGTGTAAACCACTTGCACCGACCAGTGATCCATATCTGATTCAACAAAGGCCATGGCTTGTGCTATCCTGCCTGTGGGAAGTGCAAATAAAAGATCCCTTGCTGCTAATCGGAAAGAATAGCCCATGAAAATCTGTGTGGTCCTTAATCATATGTCTGACGCAATATAACCATAAATAAAATGTGTTGAGTGTGTCATTAAATAAAACATTTCTTTCTTTTTTTCTTATAGTCCAGTTTCCATTTACAAAATAAATTTCCACACTGGATCATGGGGTGGGTTAAAAATTCCATGTTTTGTCTTCTGGGTCTGCTACACCTTTTTCATGTGCATAGTTTGTCAAAAATGTATGGGTGGTGGTATATAAAAAAAATCACCATCTCCACCATGTAATTAATTTTGAAACAGCTTCAGTGTGCTGTGAAATTAAATATGAATTTTATTTATAAAATCTGGTTTAAAAATGAAATGGATCAATAACAGTAATTTCAAATAGAATTAGTAATACATGGGTTTTCCGGCATATGCCGGATTTTCCGTTTTTTCTGGGTCTCCGTCTGGCCCCCTGGTCATGGCTTTGCCCTGGAACCACAAGAAGACCTAGCACCCAGAATTTGTTTTAGGTTTTTCAAAATGTTCAACTTTCACCCATGGTAATAAAAAAATAAAATAAAAATAGCCCCCTATTGTAATAAATTAATATGATTCACCTGCTAGATCTATCTCTTAGAATTGGAATGGGCTGAGTTTTTTTGTTTTTTAATGAATTAAATCTGTGAGATGAATTAGTAATTAAAAGAGTATTAAATTCCCATTTCAGTATCGGGTTTACAAAATCTGTGAGTTGTATGAATCAGCTATTAAAAACTATTGAATTCCCATTCAGGTCCAGCACCATATGAAGATGAGGGTCCCCCATACGGAGATCAGGGTCCCCCATATGGAGATAAGGGTCCTCCTTATGGAGATCAGGGTCCTCCTTATGGAGATAGATCCTATGATGACAGGGATGGTCCAACAGCTCCGTACGACTCAAGTGCCCCACCCCACTACGATTACCAAGACAACCAGGCACCCCTGTACCCCGAGGATGAGGTCACCAAGTATGAGGGTCAGATGTTGGGAGCTCCAGTTGACCGGTTCTCTGATGGACACCGCACCCCGTCGGATGGGGGCCAGCAAGGAAGTGAGTGACTATCATCATCATCATCATTTTGAAGTGCTTGAAAAACAAGTTAACGTGCATGTTTTAATACTTAGTTGATCAGTGTTTGCATGCGAAGTGAGTGTTTGCTATGATCACCATTTTGAAGTGTTTGAGAAATAACTTATAAATTAATTAAAATTAATGTGATTTTTCAAAAGTGAGAGATTTCATAACCCCCAAGCCCCAACCCCGCCCTACAATGACTCCCATTTGCTCTGATTATAAAATGTTTGGAAAGAATAGAGATGTACTGTAAATTATGAAATATTAGCGACCTTAAATTTTAGCGAATGACCCACCAGAGACATATTAGCGACATCAAACTTTAGCGAGGTCGGCAAATCAAAATACTAGTAATAATAATACTATTCTTTTAGTGAAAGACTTTTAAGATGAGCCGATGAAAAGAACACATAAAACAACACACACTGGTATTATAACATTATGCAACATGCACCATTTCCGATCGAGTAAAGCTACTTGTCTCCCAACTTAATTTGTGTACAAACGTTGTCCGCACTATTTCCGGTTAGCTACAAACATTTAAATAAAGCTGGTTACCTACGTTGTAGAGGTTGGGTAAAAGCCGGAATTGTTGGTGCAGTGGATCTTATCGTTGATCATTAGTGACCGGGCCCGGGACAATGCATAAAGAAATTGGTGACTTTCTGTATATGAACTTGACGTGTTTTTTAATTTTTTAATTTTTATTTTTTTAATTATTTTTTTTGGTATGCTGTTTGTCATTTTATGTATACAGGTATTTGTAATGCAGTAAACGTTAATCTTTTTAAAACTTGTTTTGAGTTTGTTTTAATACTATTTAGCGTCATGAAATATTAGCGTTTTGTATGTCCTCGCTAAATTCGCTAAAGTTTTATGCTCGCTAAAATGTTCTGATTTACAGTAATTGGGTGGGTGGTGGTGGGGATATGTCACACTCTTACCTACACCAGGGTTTTTCTTTTGCCATCCCAATCAGTGCCCCACAACTGGTACATAAACAGCTGTGGTATGTGGTCATTATCCTGTCTAATGGGAAACCAGCCTTGGTGTTTGCCATGGTCAAGCCATTGGTCGGTACCGGCTTCCACCCAGAGCAAGTTTTAATGACTCAGTAGGTAGGTTTAAGACCACTACACCCTCTTTTTCTCTCACAAAACACTAACCCACTGTCCTGGACAGATAGCTGAGGTGTGTGCCCAGGACAGCATACTTGAACCTTAATTGGATTTTAGCACAGAAATAAATTGAAATGAAACGTTTATGTGGAACAACTTATACAAGGGGCCTGTGTGGTGGTTGCCTGTTTTCTCTCTCTTGCCTTCAAACATGTGTTGTAATAATCATAGGTTAATACCAAACAGCTGGAACAAGTTGTGCAAGTGTTAGTGGTAAAAAAATAAATTAAACCATGGACTGTATCAAAATAAATAGTAATTGAAAACATAATGTGGAAATTTGATTTCGACTAACCAATGGTATCCATACATGATCAGATTTAAACTTTATTTTCTGTTTGTGAAAAAATAATTAAAAGGGAAAATATTAAATTAACCCAGGGTTAATTGAACTATGTTTTGAACAACTGTGCCAAGTAGTCTAAAATGTCCTCAGGTGCCATTAATCAAAATGCTCTTTTACTTTCTTCAATAGCCCACACCCCTGCGCGTGCTGTAACATCGTGGTGCAGGGGTGTAACATTCTCTTTGAGAATGGCCAATACAGCACAAATTGAAATTTTTAATAAAATTCGGTGTCCGTAAATTGCTGTGATATTTGTATTTGTATTTATTGCACAGTCCTTTACACTGTGTTTTGTATCAATCTTGATTTTTGGTTGTTGCATTTACCATGGTTTGACGCCCAATAGCCGATGTATTTTTCGTGCTGGGGTGTCGTTAAACATTCATTCAGTCAGTCAGTCAATAGCCCACAGATTGTCCATTTATTTCACATAATACTGTAACACCATATTTCAATGTGCCCATAAATTATAAACGAATCTACAACTATGTAATTATGCATGTATGAGCACTTAACAGCCTGTGGATTACATGTTGCATGGGTGTTATAAAAATATCCTTCCGTATATTCGGTGGAGATCCCGGTCTTGACTTACTTTGACATTGGCTCATCAGCCAGCCAGACCTTGCTTCTTGTCTGTGTGAATGCAGGCTTTGTTTCCCATGACCCAACATGCCACTGTACCTTTGTACTGTCATTATCACTGGGGAATTCCACACATTCCTCCTGTCAGGCCAGTCTCCAGATCCAACGTATACCCTGAAGCAGCTCTTAATGCTGCACAATGTTTTCTCTGGATCATACCGTTTACACTAATAGGATTTCGTATTACCACCCATGTAAGTGCCGTTTTCTTTTTCCTCTTTATTCAGTTGTTATACATCTATAGGTATGCTGTTGTATATTCTCATAGTTCTTTAACTAATAGTTGTAAGTGCAAAATGTTTTTCATTAATCAATTAATGAATACTAATGGGATATGTAAGAACCGGTCAAAATAGGTGCCTTGGAAAAATCTTTTTCTCTCTTGTTTTGTTGTACATGTTTGTATATTAGTATTATTACTGTATAATCTGTAAAACATGGAGTGCAGTCTTCGCCATGAGTAAAATCAAGGCGAGCTTTTGGTCACTCCTTAATTGAGTCAGGCGAGCAATCGCTCTCCTTATTAAGTGAGTAATTACTTGCGAGTATGTTTTTCTAACTTCAATTTAATACAGAAACATTCATAGCTAAAATTTAAGGCGATCGATACGCTGCTCGTCTTAAACATTTGAGGCGTGTGCGGAGGCGAGTGCGAGCGATCGCTCGCCTTTCATGGCGAAGACTGGAGTGTGAAAAAAAGAACATTCATTTAACAACACCTCAGCACATTTTAAACTCTGGCTGTTTGGTGTTTAACAAAACGTTCTTTTGACACTTGAGAAAGAGAGATGAGGGGAACCTGGGGCCACAACACAGTAGTGTGATGTGACAACGTATTATAAAAAGCAGGAAGAGATCTTTTTTTAACTCATTTTTTCATTTAGAGACAGGACATTGCATACTACAGCTAATACCTTACATATAATGGACACTGGTTGGAATAAATCCCAAGTATGTCGATCCTGCTTCTCCAGTTATCAAATAAAAGTAATTTCAGTCTGTTTAACAGTGTCATCTTCTGAATATGTTAAAAGAAACATTCTGTGGTCCAGTGTTTTAGTCAGTTTATGCAGTTTTAAACTATCTGTATAATGATGATTAAAATGATTTTATATTGTATATCATGCTTGAAGGCAATTTTCAGTGTTTTTTAAAGTTGTAGGCCGATTATTTAGTAGTTAAAAATAAAAATAGTAATTTGTGAAGGTCAGAAAATCATTGGGAAGAAACTTTTGAGTGGGGAATGTTATAAAAGAGATACAGTGTAAAATATCCTGTTGATTTTTGTGGAATTCTGGCGATCTTTGCACTACAAAATCATAAAACCATCATAGACTATGACGTCACTACAGTACCTGCCATAGTGACATCATAGCTTACAATGGTTTTACGATTTCATAGTGCTAAGATAACTTCGAAAATATTGGTCGTAAATTGTAAGCACAACTACACAACTGTTCCTTTCCATGTTCTTTGAGGAAAAGCTTATAGGAATCCTTAACTTTAAAAAAAACCTTCATTTGCCCCAGATTGTTGTCTCACGTTTACAAAGTTAAAAGGCAAGATACATGAGTTAAAGTTTCAGCAGCAATGGTGGCAACTTTTGTGTTTAACTCAATGTTAAAGATTCACGTTTGGCTCCACTTCTCACAAACAATAAGTACAACATCAATAAAACTTGGGTCTTAGTTATATCTATAAATGTTCATCTCTGCATATTTTAACAGAAAATTTAAATTTTATTAAATTATAATTTTAACATCATGTATTAACTTAAATTTTATTTTTTTATTTAAAATTATTTTTAACATGCACTTTGATGAAGATCTATGAATGCACCTAATAGACATACTAAATAAGAAATTTAAAGGAACATTCTTGAGTTTGCTGCAAATTTTAAGATGTTATCGACTTTTTAATGATTGTAATGACATATCAAATATATTTTTCTGCATAAAATATTAGTGGCAATATATAAAATGTGTTTCTGATCATTCTAATATTTGTACTAGGTTAAATTTCATTTTATGTCCTAAAATATAGTTTTTTCGTACGAACAAAATTATTTGAAGACAAACTCTAGTTTGGGCTTCTTGCAAATATTAAGATGACCAGAAACACATTGAATATACAGACACTGATGTTCTAAACAAGAAAATATATTTAATATGTAAGTTTAATCGTAGAAATATTTTATTAGTCGGAAACATCTTACAATAGAGCAAACTCAGGAATGTCCCTTTAATGCCAAGGAAATCCACTGTTATTTTCTGAACTAACTACATAATGTTATATCTTCAGTAACATTAAATTAGAAGACAACTCATAGGTGCATTAAAACATGGTGCCAGCTTTACTTGGCCTTTAGCAAACACACGTGGCATTTTTACATTCACTTCCGGTGGTATCGGATGCTACTAAACACAGGTCTCAGCCCACTGTAATGTACTGACTAATCGAACATCAATATATTACACATAATGTTTGTGTTGCAGCTTTACGGTGGCGGGATCCCGACCTACAGGAAGTGATAGATTACCTCAGTCACTACGATGTCGACGTCAGGTCCCACGCAGCAGCTTATTTACAACATCTCTGTTTCATGGATGATGGCATTAAAGCCAAAACAAGGTATCAAACATAGTGAACACAGGGGTTCTAGAAAAAGTTTAACATTCACTTGCCAAGGGAAAGCATGATATTTTTTTTATAATAAATTGGTTGCTAGGCGGGCAACCTTGCTGTGGGTTCTCAGTCGCCCATCATCGTTTTCAGTCGTCAGGGGCAAGTTCGAACCCTGATATACCATGAGTAAACGACGTACTTTATTGTTCTTTTGACTATACCTCTCTGTTTGTCAGGGTAGTAGATATAGAGATTATTATACAAGCCTGTGTATATGTACTGATTTTATTATACAGGTGTCAGGAATAGAGATTATTATATGAGCTTTTAGCTCTATAGATGGGTCGTTAAACAAAACAAACTTTATATGAGCTTGTGTGTTTTACTGATTTTATGAAACAAGTGTCAGGCTTTTTGTATTGCCTGAGTGAGAACAACAGTAATTCAGGAATCCTGACATGAGTTTTGTACAGTTAGTATGACTCGCACGTGAGTTTAATAATTTCTTTATTATCCATATCATTATTGTTATTATTTTTTTTTATAAAAAGGGTCGTTTCAACCATAACTATACCAAAAGAGATTACAAAATGACATCAAATTTCACTTACACAGTCAGAACTGAGGAAGCAACATTATGTTATGACGTCACTTCCCAAAATTACGTCATTACACTTGTTGTTACATGTGTGCTTCGTATGTTACCTCTGTGGATTGTTCCAGTCAGTGACTTGTACCTGGTATATTAACAGAGTGTACATGTAGGCCTACAGTTCTGTATTTAAAATGTATTTAAAAGATCCCATACTGCTATTCGAAGGAGTAACCTGTGTTGCAGCAGAATACCTATGTAGAATTTCAATTGTAGAAATAATCTCAACAAATCTATATTCCTTTTGTCAGCCCTTGAAATTCGGACAAGTTTGCTATGGCAGTTAAGTGCCGTCGCAAATCAATTTTGCAATGGCACTACAATGCCAATTTTAAAGAAAAGATTAATACTGTCAAAATTATTAATATATGATCCACTGCTGTAATAATATACTAAAACAACATCTCAACTTTACTTTCGTATGCTTCTATACTGGAATAAACCAATTTATATTAAGGAAACTGAGCTACACACGATAATAAATTTATGCTTCTCTCTGGGATCTATAATTCGACAGAGTTCAGAGAGAAATGCCTACAGACTTTTCACCACTCACAGATTTGCGACGGCAATGAAATGCTGTCGCAAATCAAGTTTGCGATAGCTTTTGCGACAGCATTGCCGATTGCCGCCGCGAATTTCGAGGACTGTTTTGTTTTCTTTCCATGCATATTTATTAATTAATTTTGATGTGTTTTTTCCAGAGGCCTTGATGGAATCCGTCCTTTGATCAACTTGCTCAGCCATGAATACCCGGAAGTACACAGAAATGCATGTGGTGCTTTACAAAATCTGTCCTATGGCAAAACCAACGATGAAAATAAGGTGTCAATCTATTTTTCATTTTCATATTACATTGTGTTGTCTGTACGTGCATGTGTGCATTAAATGTAATTTTGTTTTTAAAATTAAATTGCAATTTGCTGATTTTGTGAGACATTCTTGTCTCCAACAGCATGACATTTCCCCACACAACATTTTGGCTATGGGAATAATGACATCTTTTATATTTCTGTATTTACATGGATTGTGTGTATTATATGTATTTTGTCTTGGTTCTTTGTTTTCCAGTGCCCTCTAGTGATGTTTAGCTACATGTCGACATGGCCTTGATAATGTATGAGTATTTGAGTAAATCTGGGATGTCTAATTTAATACAAACTTGAAATAATGAACTTTGCATAATGTTGGTTAGGTATAAATTCATTGGTTTCAGAGTGAAACAAAAGATAATACATTTTCTTGAAGTGGTCGTTTATACACAAGGAGCAGATAATTCAATTCAGTGTACGATAGTTTAAGATGTGCTAGTATGTCTTTAAGTAAATGTTCTTCTCCTTTCCTTTCCTTGTTAATCAAGCGGAGCTCTTTTGTTTCAGAAAGCGATAAAGAACGCTGGAGGCATTCCAGAACTGGTGCGTCTGCTGCGCAAGACCCAGGATGGGGAAGTGAAAGAAAGCATCACCGGAATACTCTGGAATCTTTCTTCATGCGAGGTCGGTATTCCGTTACACAAGGGGCAGATCAGAGAAATTCTAGTTTATTATACCCATCTCCCCTAAGGCCAATTCCACACACACACACACACACCCAAACATTAGATAACACTCCATATTCGGGACCCCTTATTGCTTTCTGTCAGTGAAATAATTTGAATAGTATTATTAGATTTTCTGTTCGTATTTATGTTAGGTTTGCTCATAAATATTAGAGAGAAAAATTATCTGTTAAAAGATTGAAATAGCAATGAGTGGCTGCATTTCACTTGATATAAAATTTGTAAAGATGAGACAGTTTAAAAAAAAAATGTTATGTAACTTTTGACAAACACCCCCTCCCTCCCCATCCCTTACCCCTGATGTATCCTGATTCCTTACCTGTTATAAGCATCTTAATGCCTAGTTTGTTTGCTGAATATAAAACTTGGACAATAAGCAAAGAAATTCTCTGTTTGGTAGATATTTTGGCAAGCCTGCAGCAGATACAAAATGTTACAAATTTAACCTTCTTTTGCAGGATTTGAAAAAGCCTATAATAGACAGTGCTTTAGCTGTTCTTGTCAATTCTGTGATAATTCCCCACTCTGGCTGGGACAGGCTGGGATCCTCTCCAGAGCAGCAACGCTGGACAGTGGTCTTCAGAAATGCAACAGGAGTAATTAGGTATGTAGGCTTACACACGCAGGGCAGGGCGTACCCCAGTAATTCTAAAATAAATAACACAGTTTTTAAAGCTGTTGTTCATAGTGTATATATATTTTTTTTAAATTTAGAATAGATTGTTTAAATTTATATTTATTTTTCTCTTCATGTATCATTCAGTCTGATGTTTAGTGAAATGGACAACATCTAGTCAGACACTGCAATGCGGTCCCGACTGTTTAATTGCAGATTTCATTAGGAAAGAAATGTTTAAATATATAGTTGTGAAATTGCTTTCTGTATCTTATTGCAAAACTGAAAAATACTAGAGATTACAAATTACACTTTCTTTTTTATTGGTGATAAGAATAATGACTGCAGCTTTAGCTGGCATTAGAAAGTCACTATTCTTTGAATGACCATGTATAATTTCTTTTAATATAGATGATGACAATACAGAAAAAATAGGGTTTTTAAAAATTATAATATTAAGTCATAAGCTTGAAAATATTGTTAAAATAATATTGTATCATTTGCAAAATCTGCATTATTTTAATTTTGTTTGTAATGTTTCAGAAATGTGAGTTCCGCAGGTTACGAAGCCCGGAAAAAGTTACGCGAATGTCGTGGACTGGTGAACTCTTTGTTACACACATTAAAG
>JAECMU010057285.1:0-10922 GCA_016106625.1 Dracogyra subfuscus
ACCCCTTAGTAAATTTGTTTCCAATATATTTTTCATGGGAGTATAATAGACTCAAATTTTGATATAGAATATTTTGCTTGATTTATGGTTCCGCGCATTCTGATTGGGATTGATGTACGTATGCGGCCCCATTGGGCTATTTCTCATTCCGGCATGTGCTATCCTGTAGCCTATGTGGGATGGTGCATATGATATAAAAGTGCCTTGCTACAAATGGAAAAATGTGGCAGTTGTTTCCTCTCTGAGACTATAGCATATGTCAATATGCCCAAATGTTTGGCATCCAACAGCCCACGATTAATAAAATGTGCTCTAGTGGTGTTGTTAAACAAAACAAACTTTAAATCATTTTGTCCGCGTTTTAGACCAACCTTTATAAACTGAATATTTTAAGTGTTATTCCCTACTAACAATACACACAGACCACTTTACCTAACAGCGGACAAACATTTTTTAATTGACGTTTGGATTCCATAATTCAGTAATTGCATGCGTCTTCCATCGGGGTCGTTTGTTTTGGCTGCCGAAGTTGTGACTTCTCGGACTTCTGTGTCCTCCATATTTTTAATTTTCCCGCCTCTGTATTTTGAGAACGGTGATTCGGACTAAAATGCAATGTTATCATGCGGACTCTGATTTTGATACTGCGCCAGGATGCTTGATAGACACGCACGCACGTAAGCGCACACACAGACAGACACACACACACACATACATCTAGAGGGAGGGGAGAAGTCGTGCAGTATGAAATATACCTCACGACCTAAAACATTAGTCCGAAAATATGTTCCAGTTCATCGAATAAAAATTACACTTTCTTGTTAGGCACAGCGTAAACTGCGGATTTAGTGCAACACATAATAATATAATTTTGATATCCTGCCATATTTATTATAGAGTTATATATTTTAAATAGATATTATTATATTTAAATTTTAAGAATAATATTAATGTACTCAGAAATATTCCTGTAGAGAAAAATTGAATACAAATATGCGGTGCGACAATAAATTAACAGAGACTGAGAAATTACTCCAAGAAGAAAAGTCTTGTTTTGCTTGTTTTTTTTATTTTTATTGTTCACTAATCGGATAATTGTGATGTGTTTACGCGGGCGGGTGATGTCATCTTAAGTCATCACTTCAGTAAGTAAGCCTAATTACAAATTTGTGCATTTTCATCTTCATTTTTCACAAAGCAAAACTGAAACAGAACTGATGCCTGTGAATGTTTTGTTTAACGCGTCGACACCACTAGAGCACTGCTTTATTAATCATCGGCTATTGGATGTCAAACATTTGGTTATTTTGAAAGTCATAGACAGGAAGCTCAACATTTTACCATTAGGAGAAAGGGATATTTTATATACACCATCCTGCAAACAGGATAGCACATACCATGGCCTTTGATATACCAGTCATGGTGCACTTGCTGGGAACAAGAAATAGCCCGATGGGCCCACTGATGTGTATCGATCATAGACCGAGCACACATCAGACAAGCATTTTACCAATGGGCTATATCGGGCACAGGCTAAAACGGAACCGTGCCAAAACGGAACCATTTACTTTGGCGAAAACGGAACCATTTTTGTTGGCGAAAACGGAACCTATTATGGCGAAAACGGCACCATATATAAATATATATAACTTATCTTATTTCAAGATTAGGGTTAGGGTTCAGAGCGATGAATAGGGGTTGGGATTTCGGAAGTCGTAGACTGGCCACACTGTTTAAGTAATGTTACTACTAATATTACGTATTAATAGATTATAATGTGATGTAAATACATAAATTAAGAGCACCAAGTGCATTACTACCCCATTCCCCAGCTCTCCTCAGCAAGATTGGCATCTGGCTCTTGTCAGAGGAGGCTCCCAATCATGTGGGAGCGTGCTTGAACAGTTATCCGATGGATGCACGTAAATACATTTACCTGACCTGAATATTGTTTGTATAATTATCGGAAGTGACACAAAAACTTGTTTTTCTTTTAATAAATAACTCTTCTTTTTTTTGTTTTAATAAATAACTTTTCATTTGAGTTATGTTGTTTTGTTGGGTTGTTATTGTTTGTTTGTTTTGTGGGTTTTTTTGTTTTTTGTTTTATTTACTATTCTTCAAATAAAATTCAATTATGGTGCCGTTTTAGCCATAAATTTCGGTACCGTTTTTGCCAACGCAGGTTCCGTTTTGTCCAATTTGGTTCAGTTTTCGCTTGGTGCCGTTTTGGCATGGTTCCGTTTTAGCTATAACCCGTTATATCCCCCTCCCCAGAAGGACTACTAATGTTTGGTCAGCTCGGCCCAGTGTTTAGACAATCTCAACTTTACTGTCCGTAAATAATATTTATTAAAAATATTACAGTGAACTCCACTATCATGACCACTTATTAAAACTGGTTTTATATTGGGGAGATCCTGATAAACAGTAATCTATTAATTATTATATACAATAAACTGTCATGCCTATTTAAACAACGTGCAAGTTTGTCCCTATTTCCTTAAAGGATTAAGGAATGATTAGCCAAGGCTTTTGGACTTCAGTACGTAAGACCTAGAGCTCTAGTAGAGATGCCTGGGTCGTGGGATTGAACCCCATTAGGGTGGCATTCAAATATTATTTAACAATTATTTTCCAAAATTGGACACACCCCTTGTAAAACTAGACTGTACACCTCCCCCCCCACCCCCAGAATATTACCTAATGCTTGGAGACCTCTCCCATTCACAAACAAGTCATGCTATGAATATAATATATTACTGTGCTGTTTTGTGATTTGGGAAAGCACAGATATGCATTTCAACTCTTATTTATAATCATAAAGTTTATTTTGTGTTTACATTTAGATATAACTACATGTACCTACATTAAACATTGTCGCCGTGACAGAATGTTTATGAAAAATAAATAGAGGAATTTTTTTTTAGATACACACCCAACCACCACCTCGACCGTTACATAATATTTGAATACAGGGCCTGAAGTTAATGATGGCACCAATGCCATAGGTTGGGAGTATCACCGATGACACTTTTGTGCCATCAGTAAAACTCCTCAATGATACTAAACATGAAATAAACTCCATCCAAAAGAGGATTATGCTTTCAATATGGTTAAATGGATCATAATCTTGTAGAAAAAGAAAAAGAAAGAAATGTTTAATTTAACTACACACTCAACACATTTTATTTACGGTTATATTGTGTTGGACATATGGTTAAGGACCACACACATAATAAGAGAGGAAACCTGCTTAGGCCACTTCATGGGCTACTCTTCGATTAGCAGCATATATGTATGTGTACACTTGCACATATCTTGATTTTGATTTGTTATTTACGTCCAAAACTAAAATAAATATTTATTAATAATGGTACATGTATTACTTTTGTATTTTCAGAGTTCTCTACAGTGGAAATGTCTTTGATGAAAATGTTCAGACTGATGATTTGTGGATCGCGTGAAAGTACCGGTCTACGATTCTGCAGACGTCATCTGTGTCTGGTGACGGCAGTTTTGGTGAATTTACTCATATTCTTCTATTTAGCAGTTTTACAGCACAGGAGATCTCACATCCTGCAGCCCCCTAGCGGGCAGATAACTGTACAACGAATATCAGATGGAGACAAAGAAACCATAATACAGGAAAATATGGAACAGTTGGTTACTGTAATAATACGAGACTTTGAAGAATTTGATAACGATGTTGTCAGGACAGCAAAATCATTTCACGATTTGAACAGTTTACTCCGTGTCCTTGTCATATGCGACAAGTTACCGTATCCACCACTTTTGTTCGACAAAAACTTTGATCACAGTCGATTGCAGATTATTAGTTTGACGATGAACCCACTGAAAAATATCAGCTTCACCAGGCCGGAGACATTCATTCATACACCATATGTGTTTATTGTTCCAGATTCGACAAAATTGGCCAATATGGAAAGTCTTTACAGTGCAATTAGCTTTCTGAAGAAGTCTGTAAGTTTTCATTCATTAGCATTACCCATCGCAGGTTCTCACCTTGAATGCCTGCTTGCAAAAGTTGACATCAAACAGTGGACTATGGAATATCTCGTTGATTCAGACACAAAAATGGGTTGTGATATCGTCATGGGTGACCATGCATTATTAATAACTAAACAACATTTTTTACAATTAGCTGATCCCTTTTTGAAACCGTTATCAGTTTCGTTTCACATTCAGTCAATTTTAAGAAAGTGGAAAACATTTATATTCGATAATGTTGGACTAACGGTGCAGAAAATATTATACAGTGAACCACATCATCGATGGAAGCACAAACACGACACCAAACTGAGGCTTATGAATATGTATAAGAAATTGGGTATAAAGTTAGTTCAGCATAGTGATGGCAGGAAAGAGTGGCATGGCTGTACAAAAGAAACGCCCCGTTGTTTCGGCACAGTGGAAAACGATATGCCTGAATATTTATACCAAGGAAGATGGACTCCGCCCTGCTGTCTTCGATGTCTGCGTGATACAGCTAAACACGTTTTTAAAATTCTCGACAAATGCGGAGTCCGATACTGGCTGGAAGGAGGAAGTTTGTTGGGAGCTGCACGACAAGGGGACATAATTCCGTGGGATTATGATGTTGATGTCGGGATTTACCAGGAAGACATTGAGAAATGTGAAAATCTTAAACAACTAAAAACAGAGAGTTTTGTAGATGATAAGGACTTTGTTTGGGAAAAAGCCATAGAAGGAGATTTCTATCGTGTCCAGTACAGTGAATCTAACCATTTACATATAGATTTATTTCCATTCTTTTCAAGAAATGGAACAATGACAAAACATACATGGATGAAGTCACACAGACAGGATACAGAATTTCCAGAGAGGTTTTTAAAACCATTGACTAAGATTAATTTTGCTGGTATGAATGTTTCTGCTCCAAATAACGTCAAGGAGTTTTTAGAATTTAAATTTGGAATTGGTGTAATTGAAAATCCTAAATATCCAAATGCTGAGGATCCTTTATGATTATTAATCTCATTTTGTTGTTTTCTCGTTTATTAATGAGTTGTTTTTGTATTGGTTTTTAAATAAATTATATTACTGTTCACTCAACTTGCTAGTTTTAATTTATATTATCTATAGTAGCTTGGACTACATAATTTCATGTTCTGATGCAGTAGTTATTATACCTACTTGTGGACACTTGACAGGAAAAGAAAGCAATTTCATAATTAATCTTCAGCTATTGGACATCAAACATTTGGTAATTTTGAGTCGAGGAGAGGAAACCCGCTACATTTTTGCATTAGTAGCAAGGGATCTTTTATATTTTATATGCACCATCCCACAGACAGGATAGCACAAACCACAGCCTTTGATATAACAGTCGTGGAGCACTAGCTGGAACAAGAAATAACCCAGTGGGCTCACCGAAGGGGGATCAATCCTAAACCGACCATGCATCAAGCAAGCACTCTACCACTGGGCTATGTCCGTCCCCTAAATGTTACTATGACAGCAGACTAAACACCACCTCAAAATTTTAAACTATGGTGATCCAAAACACACTGTGCATTAAGCACTTTACCACTGGGTTATGTCCCACCCTCCAGTGCACCATGACTAGTAGTATCAAAGGCAAGTCCATGTGTACTGTCTGGAACGAGAAATAACACATTAGGCCTTCAAACAGGGATCAATCTGAAACCGACTGCACACCAGGTGGAGTGATTTACCATTGGGATACATGTATACAAAACATGAAAAAACTCCAGTCACAAAGTGAAGCTTATTGTTTCCGTGTGGTTAAATTGATAAATTCCTATGCCATTCGAAATTTCTGTAGGCGATACCAGTTTTATTTCTAAGCACGTTGGGCCAATAAAATACTGGACTGACCATGTAGTAGTTCAAATGATTACCATTTAAAAACTAAATGCTACTTTATTTACTCCAATATGCTTGGGGACTTGCTGCCATCAAACAAGACTAGAGCAGTGGGGTTGGAGGGTCAAATCCCCTGCTGCAATCTGTTTTCCAGGACACACAACATGATCCCTATCTGAAAATTGTGCTTGTCGTTTTCTAAGACACTTTACCGCACTCTCTACACCCAAACATCTATGTGATACTAAACACTATGATTTGAGTGGACCCATCTTAAAACATTTAATGAAGGACTCTGCCATTGTGTTCAGGTATTGAAGAAGTAAAACGCTGAGTGCATAATAAATATTCAAACCTGAATTTTAATTACATAAACATGAAATTAAAAACAACAGTAACTATTGTTTACAGTACATATTTTAATTTTTGTTATATATATACATGTATACATTTATTATCACAAGGAAAATTTAAATATTACATATAAATATATATATTTAAAAAAAATGGAATGCTTAAATTGTCACAGTCTCAAATAAAATGAACATTCAAGGCAGTTGGATGATTATTTCATTCAAACAACAGCTTGTAATAGATTATAGAGAACAAAATAAGAAGATAACATTTTATGTTTAATAACTTAATTTCCTCACACCTGAATTGCCCAGCTATTGACAGCTGTTTACAAACAGATTGTAAGAAATGAAAACACATTTGAACAGGTAATTTGTTTTCTTTACAAACAAAAACACAACAAACAAAAAATCTGTGCATTCTACTGTATAGAATATTCAATTTTACTTCAGTTCAAAATAACCCAAATAACGCAATTTTGTTTTTAAAAAATGTTTTCGTTTCTGAAGACAAACATGTATTTGGATATCTGATACTGCCAGGGCTTTAGATTTCACTAATTTGGGCACAACACAAATATTTGTATTGTTCTGAACATAGCAGATCTTTAAGGAGCACAGGAATCTAATCAATTGTGGATATGAAATGGAAGGAATTTGAAGGGATGAAGATATTCAGAAATGCAGTTTGAATTATTTCAAGGTAATTTCAGCTGAACATTTCAGTAGTTTTTGAGCTGAAATTGTGTGTATTTATTTTGGGCACACCCTGTACTGTTCTGACTTTGATGCAATCTAAATGTCCGGACTGCAGTTTCCCCAACATATAATTGACCATATCGAACCTAGAACAATAAGTAATTTGGTGGATCAAGCTTTTGGTCACATGAAGGGGAAATTGCAGTAGAGTAGATGGTCAGGAGAAATATGACAAGAAAGTTTAATTAAGTATCTCCCAATGCACCCCAACTTAAAAAGGAAAAGTAAATCTGTCTTGACACGTCTCTGTTAGTAATTTCTTCTCTTCTTTCCTTTCCTCTCATGGCTGCACCATATCTCCTTATTAATTAATTATGTGCCACCTTTTTTTTCTTCATAATAAATGTCTGTAACTTTTCATTGTATTCTTTAACACAGAATTTATGATCCCTTTGTTGTTGAATCAGGCTCGCGGACAATCGACAAGATCTTGTCTAACTTGGCAATCTCATACTGAACTCTGGTTGCTTCATCCATGGGAGGCTGTCCCTTCTTTTCCTAAATTAAACAAAAACAAAAACAATTAAGTGACAAATAAAACAAAAACAACAAGAAAAAATAAATCTCTTACAAGGATTTAAATGTACAATCTCTTAATTTGTTTTTGCATTTGATCATTTAGAATAGCTCATCCACATTAATTTTCCAAAACCATTATATATAATATGCAATGGTCATAGCCACTAATTTACATCATATACATATGTACTGCTCAAAGCAGGGCAACATCTTACTGGTTTGTTACATAATGCTAAAACGTGGCGACAAGATTTGTATGGTGTATGATGGCAGCTGATGATAATTGTTGACCAGAATTGTAGTCCAGCTTATTAAACTTAGTTATGTTTATACTTTGCATTGGAAATGATTACAGCTTCAAATGATGGTGTAAAAATGCAAACTATCACACTTTAACAGGAGAATGTATTAATAAATGTATACCTGAACCCATGCAATTGTATTATTAAGTTTTGTATTATAGCGTTGGCCAATACTGGCCTACTTTAAGCACTGTGATCCAGTCAACATTTACTTACCTTTGGCTGTTTTCGGAGATTTGGCGACAGCTTCAAACTTATAATATTTCCCCTGAAACACAAAAATGCAAAAGTAAGTTAGAAAGTTTGTTTTATTTAATGACAGCACATCGGCTATTTAATGTTAAACATTTGGTAATTCCAACTACTGGTCATCAGAGGAAACCTGCTACATTATTTTTCCATTAGCAGCAGCACATACCACAGTCTTTGACTAGTTGTGGGGAACTGGTTGGAATGAGATAAAAAAAATCAGTTTAATGGATCCACCGAGGTGGTTTGATCCAATAACGTAAGTACCTCAGGAGAGCTCTCAACCAACTGAGCGAAATCCCATCCCTAAGTAACTTAGAAATACATATTCATGTTTATACATTTTTTAATGTTTTAATTATTCACAAAATAGTTAAAATGATTATGCTGACATAATTCCTCACATGCAGACCAAAATGCACAAACATGAATTGTGTTACCAAGTTTAGGAAAATGTGATTGTTAAAATCTCATGGCAGCTATTTGACATTTTGTTACTTAATACTTGTCATTTAAACACATTCTTCAGAATTACTTGTTTTAGGGACTGGTCAAGTTCACATTTCCAAGTTGAATGTGTATCCGATATATAATATAATGCCTATCCTAGCAACCAGTGTAGTCTCCTTGACAACAGCAAAAATATCCCTTGAGATGTTTTGGGAGTACGCTTAAAGTCAAAGTTTGTTTTGTCTAACACCACCACAAGAGCATTTTAATTAATGAATCATCTGCTAATGGATGTCAAACATTTGATAATTCTAGTAAGTACTAGTAGTCCTCAGACAAAACCCACTATAATTGTGAGCCTGTAGTCATAGGCATAAAAGCTCTCAACTGTGTAGTAGGGCAGGCCAAATTAAATTGAAATGCCCAATTTGGATAACAACGCTTATTCAAATCACTATGCATGTTTACAATATCAAGAGTAGAATGACGGAAATACATGGGGGAAAGGCTTCAAGGCAGCTAATTTTGTCTGAAGGCAAAGATTTGCTTGAGGAATCTCTTGTCTCCTACATCTCAACGCTGTTTGCATCTGTTTTATTTATGTTCTCACCTGTCGTCACCCACGACAACGATGGGGTGGATGGGATTGAAGGCTATGTGAGTGAGTTTCGTCTTCTTCTTCTGGGCAACCATCTGCTCACACAGAGGTTCATACTTGTTAACGTTCAGGTCGTACACAAATATCTGAAATACAAAACACACTGGTACACTAACAAAGAAGATGAGGAATATTTGTTAAATGACACCTCGGGACACTTTATTTTTTTAAACTACAGCTATTTGGTGTCTTAACAGATGGTTATTTCAACAATTGATCAATATATATATATATATATAGAGAGAAAGGGAGAGACAGAGAGAGAGCCCACTGCTATCATATAGGCTACTCTTAATGATAAATGAGTAAGGGATCTATTATGTGCATTTTCTCACAGACAGGACAGTAAGTACCACAGCCTTTGGTGTACTAGCAATAAAGAAAATTAATAATCGTAAATTATACCTCAGCATGCTACAACTATTGACTATTTTGGTGTCTAACATGGTTATTTCTACATCCGGTCAAGGGAAAACCTGCTACCATCAACTAGGATACTCCTACAAAAGAATCTTTTAAATTCATTTCTGTCCACCCATACCCCTGGACAGACAGCACATGCCACGTATGTATTTGTTTAACAATACCTTGTTCAATAAACGACCATCAACTGTATATTTAGTAACTATTTAGCCAGATGGTACGGAAGGGTAAAATTACGTTCCTTAAAATCTTGAAAATTAATGAATATATTTTTATAATTTTTTAGAAAGATTATAATATAGAAAGAGAACTGTTGTTTAAAATGTAACAAAATACATCAAATGAGGTACAATTAAAAAAAAAAAAAAATCAACTCTATAACCATCTAACAGGAACACTTCTGACCAGTGTTTTTTTTTCTTTTCTTTATTGCGTACCCTTAAATTAGTTTTAAGCAGAAAGCCAGTTGTTGAATAAAGTACATTTATGGACAAGTTAAACGCAGAGCCAGCTTATCCTAGTAGCACATGTAGCACATGCTTCAGGGGGCCCAGTAGTGATTTGTACATTTATTTTCCCCTCTCCCCGAGGGGGTTGCAAAATGTATATCCTGGGAAGGGAACCCGCTGTTATTTGTACTACAGGCTCCATAGATTCTTAAACTGGCTCGGGTTAAATGTACATATTTTCAGACAATATTTTCTTAGGTCGTTCACTGGATCACCTATGACCCTATGTTTTAGGATGCAGTAAACCATACACATTTTTAACCGATTAAGCAACAAAGGCCCTGAGCTCGAGGGTCAGTTAGTTTTGTTTTGTACTTACTTTGCCATCTGAAGTTACGGCTGCGAACACAGTGGATGAGTAGGGAGCCCAGGCCACGTCTCCGACACAGTTATTCAGATCAAACGAAAACAGAGGCTTTCTAAACAAAACGAAAAATAAACGTGTTATTCATCTATTTGTGTGAACTTATAGGTTTAGCTACACAAATTTATACAATGTATGACATTTAAAAAACAATGACACCTGTTTAATAAGACTATTAAAAGTTTCAATGTTTAGTTGGTCTTTGTGTAAAGTCCGACAATTGGGTGACAACATAAGTCTCTTACTTTTGAGTCTGACATATCTTTAAATATTAAAGTCCGACACAACAACAATAAACCCAGTCTGTAATAAATGGTACTAAATATCAATAATAAAATAGTGGCATAATAAATCTCTTACTTCTGGCCCGAGTCTGCCCCGTCGCCGGTCTTGTCCATCTTACTGCCCATCTCCCAGATTTTGACGTTCCAGTCAGCACTGCATGTAATGTAGATGTTGGGGTGG
>JAECMU010057286.1:0-11264 GCA_016106625.1 Dracogyra subfuscus
GTTACTTCTCAGAGGCACGTGCCTTTTTAAAATATGAGAAATGTATTTTGTGATATTAAAAAACATCAGGATGACCAAAAACACTTCAAATGCACAAAAATGGATACTTTAAACAATAAAAGTTAAGTAAAGTATGATTTCAGTTATATCAAAAAACATCTCTAATAGTCAAAACTATGTCTTAGTGTTTAAAAACTAGGGTATGTCCCTTTAACATTGAATGGGGCAGGTAGTCATATTTGAAAATACTTTGTATCAGCACTGTTTACAAATTATTATGTGTTTGTCAAATATATGTATATATTTGGACTGACCCCACAAGACTTTTAATTTGAGTAGAATTATGGTTTTTGTTTTTTTCCCTTTTAATTTAAAGTTAAGTTGAGTTGGTTAAATTGGTTAACTATTTTAAAGTGGTTATCATATTTACATAGATTTAAGCCACCCTGGGTTTTGTTGTTTCTTAAAGTTAGATTTAAATTACAATCGAAGATTGACTTTCATGTTTGCATAAGAAGTGTATATTGAAAAAAAAAAAAGACATAAATTTGCTTTTGCTTTTTATTAAGGTTGTCTTTTTAAGTGTGACTTCATGTTTAATGTAATTTTAAACTGTAATTTTTGTTTGTTGTGATATTGTGATAAGCTGCATTACATTACTGGTATTTTTCTTCAAAATATTGATTCTTTTCATCAAGTGTTTGTAACTCTTAAATTAGTGGTTGACAACATGTGTGTTCTGTGTGCTGCATGGAGAGCTGCACCTTTAAGTTGTTGGTTTTTTTATTAAAAAAAAAATATTTTGATTAATTATAGCCAAATATTTTCTTTCAAGTTTTTATTCTGTGTTAATCTGGTTTTGTATGTTGTTTGGGGATATTCTTAGCATCGAAAATAGACATTAGAAATTAAAATTTGTCATTCTTCCAATCATGTATAGCTTTGTTAGTGCTGTCCTGTTTATCATAATATCAATACAGATTTAAATACACTTCTTATCAATTATTAGTATGTTTTATAAGTTATACATGTATATGGCTTCTTCTTTTTTTTTACTTCATTTTACTTCCATGAAAACAGCTAAAATGTTTGTAAAAGATGTAAAAAAAAAATACCTTGGTGTATTTGTGTTCCAGTAAAACAGAATACAAACAGTCTGTTTTACACCATCATAAAATTGTGACTCAAGAATGGTTTTCTTTCTAGGTTAATTAATAAGTAACTAATAAGCCCTTTGTTATTAAGTAACAAACCTGTAACAGTGATTTGAACAGAACTGGATTTTGTGATAACAGTAAAACCAAATCCATATTGCCTATTTGTGTTAAAACAAACATTTGACTATAATTAACATGTTTGTTTTGAATGTTCAATATTTTATTGAATAAGAGTGAGCAAAGTGTATACATTTTTGTATAACCATTTGCCAAGAATAAAGCAGATAATGGGCAATGTGCTATGTATTTAATAATAATATGTATTATTATGTCATTATTATCACTAGAAAAATACTAATAACACATGTATAATTAGACAAAGTACAGAGTACTATTGGTACTAACAATGTTTAATATGATGCACTCTGAATAATAATTAAAAGTTCAAAAGGCAGTGCTTAAGAAATCAAAAGATTTATTAAAAGTAATAAAACAGATTAATTTGCTGATATAACCAGAAATTCAGATGCTAACTCTTTTGGAATGAACTACAATGTTACGGGCACCCTGAATGATACTATTTTGAAATTGGCATTATGTGTATTTATTACATGATTAAAAATTTAATGAAGCAAGTTTTGAAAATATTGAAGGGTTAATCAGTTTGCTGGTATGAGTAAACAGTTAATTGGACATTTCTACTCCACGTCTTCAAGTATTCAAAATTTGTTATTAATTCTTGACTTTTAGAATTGCAGTTTATATACTAAGAGAGAGAAATAAGGAACACTTGGTATTAAAGACCACATTTCAGTCACTATTAACACCATAATATCTGTATAAATTTCAAAGGTGTAATGTGGGTTTGAATGTCAGTAATGCAAGATTGAACATTTGTAACACAGTAAACTTTCTAATACTGCAAGGGTGAAAGTTTTCCTGGAACCACTAGAAGCCCTAGCACCCAGAAATTTTTTCAGGTTTTCCAAAATGTTCAACTTTCACCCATATTGGATGAAGGTCTTTGATGCAGTCAGTTTTTGCTGTTTGTAATTCAGTGTTCGAAATATGCACTTATCTGTTTGTCCCGACAAGTAAAAATCTATTTGGACAAGCAAAATGTGCCTCGGTGGTTGTTCGGTCGACAAGTAAAACATTTCAGTTCAGTTTCATTTTGAACAATCACAAACATCATCCTGGTACTTTAATAAAATAATCTGTTTATTTGGACAAGTGCAAATATTGGTGGGCAAGTAGATTTCTAGAGGTATTTGCCTGGTGGTCTAGTAACTTTTTTTGCTTATTTCTATCACTGTAATTATGTGTTCCCTTATTTCTTTTCATCAGTATATGTATACTAACAGACAAGAAACAAAACCATTTTTACAAAATATGTACTAAATGTCAAATGTAAGGTTTTTTGTAATTTAAATTTAAAAAAATATATATATACAATCTGCTTTAAAGCTATCATAAAATTGGACTTGACTTGTCTGATTGAATACTGTAATTTTCTGTGATTGTATTAGTTTTATGTGCACTTCTGTTGATGTACAAACCAATTGTTATGCTTTGTAAATAATCTGAGCAGAACAATTATAATTGTAGCTGGATGGTAGGTGAAGAATGTAAGCAGATTTTAAAGATTATTTATGAGCTCGTGCTGTGGGGAATTGTAATTATGTATATATTTTGCATAAAATAGAATATAAAAAGGCTTAACATTTCTACCAAAGCAACAAGAATTGCTTATCACAAAATAGACACTATATCTTGAAAATAAATTACTATTTAATAATGATCATTGTGTTCTTTTCTTTCTTCAGCCAGTACGAACTACTGGTCAGTATCTTGGGAATTTGATGTGATTGAGTGCTTGTCAGAGGTGCTGTGGAACATAGAATAAGTCCACCATTATCTGTGCAAACTACATTTATGTGAAATAATTAACTAGACATTAAATTAAGCCACACATATTTGTTGTATAACTCACTCCAGGTGGTAGAGTGTAAAGTGCTACCCCTGAACGTAAATGGTGGTTCCCCAAAAATAATTGGCTGAATTTAAAGTACCCAGAAAAATTATACTGTCTTTTTTTTGTGTGTGGTTTAATTGGTTTTTAGGTTATCTCCGCTAAAGGCAATCCTTGTCCCAGCCAGTGCACCATGATCCTCATCGGTGGGCCCATTGGGCTATTTCTTGTTCCAGCCAGTGCACCATGATCCTCATCGGTGGGCCCATTGGGCTATTTCTTGACCCAGCCAGTGCACCATGATCCTCATGGGTGGGCCCATTGGGCTATTTCTTGTTCCAGCCAGTGCACCATGATCCTCATGGGTGGGCACATTGGGCTATTTCTTGTTCCAGCTAGTGCACCATGATCCTCATGGGTGGGCCCAATGAGCTATTTCTTGTTCCAGCCAGTGTGCCATGACTGGGATATCAAAGGCAGTGTCATGTGCTATCCTGTCTGTGGATCCCTTGCAGCTAATGGGAAATTGTAGCAGCTTTCCTTAAACTTTATGTCGGAATATGACAAAATGTTTGACATCATTAGCCGATGAGGGTAGGACATGGCTCAGTGGTACAACACTTGCTTGATGAGCTGATGGTCTGGGATCAAGCCCCGTTGTTGGGCCCATTGTGCTATTTCTTGTTCCAGCCAGTGCACCACGACTGGTATATCAAAGACCATGGTATATGCAATCCTGTCTGGAATTGTCCATATAAACGATTCCTTGCTACTAATAGAAAAGAGTAGCCCATGAAGTGGCGACAACAGATTTCCTCTCTCAATATCTGTGTGGACCTTAACCATATATCCGAAACTCGATTCCAAGTACCTATGAGTGTCCATTCTGTATAAACAAAATTATTGTTTGCTAATGATTCTTGTGGACTGAATGAATGTTTAGGGATGCAATTTATTGGGAATTTAAAAATATATATTTTTTATTCCGTGTTTGTTTAATGTGTTTATAGCCATACATTAAGACGCCTGCCTCAACGGTTGCGGCATACGAAATGTTGTTAACTAGCACCAGCTCGGCTTTATATAATCCATTTAAGTATACCAGACGGGGGTCGAGGATAGCACCCCGCCAGTCCCGGAGCAAATGTTTGTTTTAATTTTCACCATGTATTCCCATCATTCTATTCCCAATATTAGTTGTAATCGGTGTAAAAATGCATAGTCATTCGTTTGGAAACCTAAACAGTATATATACTGAACAAAATAAGAAACTCCCGCTAACTTTGCTTGAACATAACTTGATGAAAACAATCCGGGGAAATAATTGTGATATATGCGTTTAAAGAGTGTTCCACGATGAATTGTTTGGTGCAAAAATTATGGCCATAGGTTAACGGAAACTGGGAGAAATTTTGACCAAGTGTGGTAGGGGTTAAAAAAACAAAACAAAAACAAAACACCCACTTAATAACCACCTTGAATTGACCACTGCAGTGCATCGCAGGCGCACAGAATTGAATAAAGTGTTGATTTCTGCCTGTTAAATATTGTTCCATTCCTGAATGAGCGCTTGATGAAGTTCGTTGACGTTAGCGGGTGGGTCTGGACGACGCCCCAATCATCTGTCCAGACTATCCCAGATATGCTCGATGGGGTTGAGATCAGGACTTTTAGCGGGACAGTCATCAATGAAATCAATGTTATTTGTTCTAAGAAAATTTACAGTGTCTCTAGCTGTATGAGAGGTGGCATTATCATGCTGAAAAATTGAGATGTTGGCATTGTTATGTAACAAAGGAATGACGTGATGAGTGAGAAGGTCATCGCGGTAACGTTGAGCATTTAAATTGCCATCAATGACTACTAGTGGTGAACGATAACCATGGGCAATGGCTGCCCAGACCATGACAGAACCCCCACCCCAGAAACGATCTCGTTCAAGAACACAACAGCCAGCATAGCGTCCATTTCCCACTGATTCGGTTATTATGAAGCCCAGGTGTGTTAGCGGCAGTAGCCTAACAGCGGCAGTTTGGGATCTTACACGAAGATTTCGTATCACTCGACTAGAACTCCCAACATGCCTTGCGACGTCTTCTGTCGACATGCCAGCATCAAGGTATTTTTGGCATACTAAAAATGCCACAATGTAAAAAAAAATTTTTTTTTTTTTTTTTTTACAAATTTTTAAGTGTTTTCGTTCACTTGACAACAATGTCAGTAAGACAAGTAAAACAAATTGACCGAATACTACACGGGACATGTTGAACCATGCATGCACGTGCACATTGAATTTCACGTTGTCGACGATTAACAGTGCAAACATAAATCGATAAAATTCATGAATCCTGATAATACAGCTAACGGCTAATACTACGTATATAATTTCATTACACAATGAATTCTTTAACACAACAAATACTACATGTACAGATCAGAATTATTATTTTTTTGTTCAGTATAGCTGTTAGATAGTAGGGCTAAAGGCCGTTGCATGCAAGTGCTAGTACACATTTTACATGTTCATATAGCACTAGAGTTTCGAGCATGTCCGTCCCGGGGTCCGTCTCTGGATAGCCAGGGGCTTGTCCCAGGACAGAAAACATTTAAGCGGACAATTTTGAAATTAACATCAACATTTTTTTATGCGCATCTCTAATTAATATAATTAATAAAGAAAATTCTACTCATTAAATTTGGTCGCTAGATTAGATCGGGTGGTCTAAAAGAAATTAAATAAGATTGTGTGGTCTGACTCGGGATGGGAGGAAGGGGTAGAGTTGAAAATGGGCATAATTTTTAAAATAGCAATTAGTAAGAAATTATTAGAATTTAAAAGAAGAAGAAGAAGAAATTACAAGCCAAAAATAAAAAGAACTGACTGCTCGGCCGAATATTTATATAATTTAAGGCATTTTAGAAGGACAGTCCAAAATAAATAAGAGAAAGAAGAGAGGATCGGACTGTTTAATAATATTAACAAAAACAGAAAGTAATTTCGACATAAACTTTTGAACGAAGGTCTAAAAGTTTAAAGTCCGATCTACATGTCCACATGAATGGCCTCGTTAAGTCCGTTTGGGTGCACAGCTGGTAGGGGCGGGATAGGTTGCATCCCATCAAGAAAACCCCTAGATTGACAATCAATAGACGTTGAAGATCCGGCTTCTCAAGATGTGTATTTCAGCACAGCACTACTGCTGTGCTGAAATACGCATCTTGAGAAGCCGGATCCATCTGAACGGTCAATCTTCCAGTACTGTTAGGACAGGATCGGATATCAGAGACTAAACGCGAACAACCGTGGCGTTCTGCAGAAAAGCCGTCATACGATTTTCGCTACGTTGCCCGTGCGTCAGTGCTTGCACACCGAACGCGATTTTCGTCGCGTTTTCACGAATACATACTCGAACTCTAACGAAGTGTATTCGGGGAATGCATGTATAGGTTCCCGATAGTTCATTCTCGTCCAGCATGCAATCAGGAAAACGCATACCTTCCACTAGTAGCTTACCTGCAATGACCTTCCAAAAATTTTCCTTTTCCCCCGCCATCTTTGTAGGATGGGAAGGTTTTGTTGTATAGTATTTCATGTTTAATAATTTGGTTTGGATGTAATTCATAACAGATATGCAATGTTATCAGAACTGATTCAATACTTTAATTTAGCTATGTGCATTTGTCATATTGCCGAAAAGTATGCATATTGTAGTAATTAATATCTGTTGTTAATCTCGGTTACATTATTCAAATTTGTGTTAATTAATTAGTCTATGTTGTTACTGACTAACTGAACATGCCATGGCTTGCTTCTCGTGATACTTTCTGAAGGCAATAATTAGTGTTTAAATAATTTAATTTAATATTATCTTTCTCGATTATATTCAAAAATATGACATCTCATATTCTGGTCACGTACGTATCTGTTGAGTACATGGGGAGGACAAGTAAAACATGTAGTGCCATTATGTATAGGAGAAAATGACATTTTGGTATTTGACATTCATAATGTTTATTTGGCAAAACTGAAATAAAACAATCGAAGTGTGGATTTTTATGTACATTTGGTCTTTGTGAACATGTTGTGCACATTAAAATAACAATTTGCGCACTTGTGTTTCCCAGAGTACGTCTCCACCATTAAAACGCAACGGCTCATTTAGCGGAGAATGTTTACAAACAGAATAAAATACAAACACAAAATTCAAACAGTTTTAGTTTGATTTGACGTAAGAAGAAAAGTAGAAGCGTTTTGGAAAAAAAAAAAAAAAACCCACCTCAATTTAGAAAACAACTGAATTGGCTCAGAAATAAATAACTGGCAGTAAATTCCATAATATGAATAAAATTAAAAGGCGTTCCCTGTAAAAACATGACGTGCCACACCTCTGCAAATAAATAACATAACAATAACCCCCACCATAATTATCGATTTTCAAGCCTCCAGCCTGAAAATCGATCGTAAGATCGTTCTTAGGCGACTGTTCTATATCAATGACACCCCACCTCCACCCATCCCCGTATTTTGATACCGGTATCAGTCTGCTTGATATTCGTGACATGTTGTAAATGTACCGGATACTTCCGAGATGTTCCGATTTAACTGGCCACGTCCGAAATTAAAACAGAGGATTCTGGGAAACAAGTATGGTGTCTCATATTGACTTCCGTTGAAGTAAACATGTTGTGATCTAAATATTTCCGTATGTTTGTTGTTTGCTGTGGGAGAATTCCCCCATAATTAATAAGTTAGGTAGATGGTTTTAAAATGACAGCACCACTAGAGTTAATAAAGTTTAAAGTGTCATGGAAGAGCTGTAATGTCTGCCGTGATACCATTACATTCAAGTCTCCTCGAGAATTCTGTCAGCATCTCCGCGATTTTCATTGTTCCAAAGAAGGTGGCTCCTATATGTGTCATTACGGCATGAATGGCGTGTGTCCTTCCCTGCCACTCGACGGCGTTAACGATAAGGATTACGACGACCACGTCGCCCGGGATCATGTGTTTGGTGGTGATGCGGGCAGATGTGATGGTGAGACTCAAACATACGTAAATACTTTTCATTAACGATGGGCAGTAACTACACAATTCTTGACACCTCTTGCTTCAAAAAGCAATACAAAAAGAAACTTTAAAAGCCATATGTGAGGAAGTACATAAAAGAAAACACCCCAAAACATGGCCACATTTAGGGGTACGAGACATTTCGCCCCAAAACACGTTAGCTCCAAGTCAATTCACTCCCAGTAACATGAGTAAGACTGGTCCACCCCAAGTGTCAGTTTGCCCAAACACTGAAACAGGTTGTCAGTATGAATCAGCAGATTGTCCTATAATTAGTAATTAAGCATCAAGACTATAATAATCTATAAGTTATAATAACACACATAATGATTAGTTCACCAATGTAAACCTTGCATGCAAGCACAAACGGCAAGGTTTACATTGTCAACAGAATACGGCATTAACAAATTCTGGACAACGATTCCGAGGAATTTTGCTCAGAACGAAATTGCGGTCAAAATAACGATTACCATCAACAGGGTTCGCACACATCCTGGAAAACCCTGGAAAGTCCTGAAATTTTATTTTCACCCTGGAAAGTGCTTAAAAACCCTGGAAAAATGAATTATCCCCCTGGAAAGTCCTGGAATTTTACTGAAAAAAATTGTATACTAGTATATTTTTTTCATTTAATCATAATAATTTGGAAAATACAGTTATAAATGATAGCGTTTGACATCTGGTTCCAAGCTATAGTCTTCATACAGAAGTAATTATAAGAGGTTGACTGCCATTGGTCAACTGTTAAAATGTATACACAGTAAGAAGGCGTGGACATAAATGAACACAACTTGTGATTGGTTGAATAAATTATGTAACTGTAAACTGTCTTGTTTTTGACATTTGTGATTTGGAAACTACTGTCAAAGATAAATAATTTAGTAGATAGCTGTAACCAGCGCTTTCCAACAAAACAACTACTCCTAAGGCATATGTCTGTGCAGCGAGAGAACGTGTAGTTGACACACTGAAGGCTTAGACGACCCAATACACAACAAAACGGTATCCACTTGTTGATGCATGTCATCGAAGCGACCAATTAACTAAATAAATAATCATTTTATGGGTTAGTTTTGATTGTTTGTGATATAACAAAGAGTCCACTTCAAGAGATTATTTTTGTGCTATCAATGAATAATGTGGTTGACATTTATTTACTCACGGAAACTGGTATAATTGTGGTAAATTTCGTATTTGAAACACTATGTCACTAATGAGTTTAAAATAATTATTAATGAAAATAAAACGTGTTTATATGATATGTATGTAATTTTGTCATTAGGTACTTTAAAAAAACCCACACACAAATAAATAATCGTTTAAAGTACATACATGTATTCTTATAAGCACTGACCTATAAATGTAATACCGTCAGACGTTCTGGGACTTTTTTTTTTTTTAAATAAATAAATATATCCAAAGTTATATCAAGAGTTGGGTGTAACTATTGTAGACAGTGTGTAACAAGTATTGTATGTTGGAGACATAGCAGACACTGAATAAACAATCTTCTAGGGTGTTGTTAAACAAACACTTCTTTTCAAGTCGTATATTCAGACCCCTGAAAATGAACCAAAATAGTGTATGAACCCGGATTATGTACAATGTACAGCAAACTTCATTATTAAACTATATTTTATTTCAACATTTGTATTTTTATATTTACACCTTTAGCATCCAAAAGATATAATATATCCATAGTAGTGTAACTACTGGATCACATGTAACAAGTATTGTATGTTGGATACCACTGAATAAACGTCCTGCTGAGGTGTCGTTAAGAAACTATCCTTTTCAAGTCATATTTTTAGACTCCTGGAAAAATATAAAATAGTCCCGGAAAATGAACAAAAATAGTGCTTAAAAGTCCTGGAAAATGAAAACATTTGAAGTGTATGAACCCTGATCATATTTTTACACCCTAATCGTATATTGTGATCTATTTCGAGCTCACTGAGACCAAAAATGACTTACTTTGAAACAATCTTCACTTTGAATTAAAGGAAAAAAGTCTGGTGTTTAGAACGTCACTATGCGTGACTAATTCAAAACTAACAAAAAAAACACTCTTTTATTTCTGTGAGAATACTTTAATTTAAAAAACAACACTTGTTCAACAATAGACGAGATTGTGCCGAGTCGTCTCAGGACTCCGGGCCAAGATGTTTCAGAACTCTGGACTGAATTGTCTGGGCCGAGTTGTCTGGCATTCATCCAGAATTTGCTAATGGCGTATTCTGTTGACAATGTAAACCTCGCCATTGTGCTTGCACCGTGCACACACGGTTTACATTGGTGAACTAACATAATGATTACATTTAACATATTAATACATGTTATAAAACACTTTTCTTTCTTTGATAGTGGCCTCTGCTTGTAAAATGTTTGTGTAGACAGATTAACTGTCCCTACCTAAATATACTGTTGATGAAATGCACCACATAGTGAGCAGCCTAAATCGGGTGGGGGTGGGTGGGTGTGTCACACACTGTGTTTACTGGTAATTCATTGGTGGCTAACTGGTAATGCATTGGGGGTGAACTGACTGGGGCAGACATCCTTGCTTAGGGGCGAAATGTCAGGCATTCCACATTTGGCAAATCGACAAATTCAAATAAATATTCTTTCGTTTGAAAAGGGGGGGGAGGGGGAGTGTTTAATGACATCAAAGTTAGAGCATATTGATTTAATAATCATCCGACGCCATATAACCATAAATAAAATGCATCGTTAAATAAAATTATTCCTATCCTTCCCTCCATCTGCTGTTGGACACATTTTCTGGCCTCATATAAACTTCGCTCAGCAGTCTATAACCCCAACCCCGCTGAAATCCCTGCACACGCGCCTTGGAAAATCATTTATATGTACCATCTCACAGACAGGATATCACATACCATGGACTTTTATATAATATACCCACCTTTTTAGGTCTAAGTAATGAATAAAAATAACATATAGTCTTGAAAAATGTTATGTAAATCAAAAACAGTATCCTCTTCCTCTACCCCAAGAGCGTTATATATAGAGGATAATAAACGAGTTTCCAGTTATTATCAAATTTATG